>JABUQX010107619.1:50000-53283 GCA_015478945.1 Trachelipus rathkii
AAATTTCAACACTTAACAACTGTAATTAGAATGAAACATCTCTTTCATAATGCTTAAAGTTGTGAAAATTGGACATGAAATAGCCAATTTAACCAATGTGAACAGAATAGCTGAAAAATCATAATTCTTCGTCGTTTTTTAAAAAAAATTAGGAAAAACGATAAAATGAACGAATATTTGCAGAAAGACTCCGAAAAGCGTTTTTCGCTCACTCAAAGTATTTGCTTGCTGTTATGCTTCGACAAGCTTTTATAGTGTTTTCGCAGTGAATAAGTTCATTCAATTTACCATGAGTAATTTACCATGTTAAACTCCTCAGAAGGGCAGGCGCTCGAGTTACCGCAAGCATCATGTTGACTAGCGAAATTTTATTCACGTTGGCTGCACGAGAATGTAAATTAAAAATAAATTTAAATTTATTGTTAATAGAAGCGTTAGAAGAAAAATAATTATCAAATTTTTTTCCCTCAAATCACAGTACACTCACAATTAAAATTATTCCTTTATTGTTTTCATAGTAGCGCATTCCAAACTGACATAATAGAGTTCATTATATATATATGTATATATATATATATATATATATATATATATATATATATATATATGTATACCATATATCTTTCTATATATATATATCTTACTCATATATGTTAGATTGAATTTTTATCTTTATATATTTGCTATAAATTTATTTTTATATATATACAAACACAAAAAAATATATTATATATATATATATATATATATATATATATATATATATATATATATATATATATATATATATATATATATATGTTTTTTTTTTACATTTTTTTAATTTATCTTTTTTTACTATATATATATATATATAATAATATGCCTATATATATCATATATATATATTAAAGCCTCTTGGTTGGTATCAGGGTACATAATTATTGATAAACTTCTGCAATGCACGCAGTGAATATATGTATTGATAATTTAATCCCCTTGAGGCGACACAAAACCAAAAAAATTCTTCAAGGAATGATTTTTAATACACTGTTTATTTACATTAAATTTGTTATCAACAAGTTAATATTAAATTAAAAGGAAATAGCTAAGATTTAGTTCTAGCTTTCGCATCCGTTGGCGGTATGCATCCTCAGGAACTGATGTGAATGATTGAAGAAGGATCCAAATTTAACTCTCTTTTTTGTTGGCAACCTGGTGTAGTAGTTAAATAAGTTTCAAAATACTGAGATTAAATAGACTTCAGGATTTTGTTGAGTTTGGTCGAATTTTTTATATAGAAATTAGTGACATTATCTATTGATGGATTGCCTGCTTGATTATTGAAATTCTTGGAGTTTTTTATTAAGAATGATTCAGTTAGCTTTCTGTTTTTAGTATTTTGAATAGGTGCTATTAATTTGTTGGACGAAAGATCGATTAAATGATTTTTTGATCTTCTATGTGCAGTCAAAGATGAACCAATTTTATCCCTGAGTAGGTCATGAGAATGCTGATCTATTCTAATATCTAAGTTATTTGTTTCGCCTATATAGCAACTTCCGCAATCTTTACATGGGATAGTGTATATACCAGATTTGAGATTCGTATGATTATTTTTAGGTTTAAGGGTATGCTTTAGTGTTAGTAAGTTAGATTTTGTAGTTTTAATATCGGGAGGTATATATTTTTTTATTTGTTGTGTGTTTAAATTGGGAATTGGTAATATGTTTTTAAAGTTATTATTATTTTGTTCAGAATTTAAGTATCTATTTTTGGCTAGTTTTAGTGCTTTATAAATTACGGATTGAGGATAGTTAAGTTTTTTAAAAATATTGATAATGAAATTTTTTTCTTTATCTAAGTATGTAGGGTCACAGTTTCTCATGGCTCTCAAGAACAAATTTGAAAGTACTGCTATTTTTGTGGATATTTCATGAAACGAAAACCAATGTATATAGGAATCTGATGCGGTGGGTTTTCGGAATATCTGATATGAAGGAGGATTATTGTTGGACCATGTAATTAGTAAATCTAAAAAGGGAATAGTGTTATCTTTTGAATATTCTATTGTAAATTTTATATTGTGATGTATATTATTAATGTAATTAAATATACTATTTATGTTTGTGTTTTTTGGTATAAAAGCCAGAACATCATCCACATAACGGTACCAAACTATTGAATGAAATAAGGGGTTGGTGAATAAAATATATTTTTCAAATAACTCCATATATATGTTGCTGATAGTGGGGGATAAAGGAGAGCCCATGCTAAGTCCGGATATCTGTTTATAATATTTATCTTGAAATTTGAAATAAGCGTGTTCTAAGGTAAGAAGTATAAGGGACTTGATGAGGGTGAAAGGTATGGAGAAAGTAATATTGTTTGAATTTATATGATTTTCTAATAGGTTCATTGTTGTGTTTATGGGTACATTAGTGAATAAAATGAATTATCAATATATATATATATATATATATATATATATATATATATATATATATATATATATATATATATATATATATATATATATATATATATATACCTCTTAGTATATATATATATATATATATAAGCATTAATATGAATTTTATTTGTTCTCTGTAAATACGATAGAATTATTGGTTTTATTTAAACAATACACGATCGATTGGTAATTCAAAGTTCATTTTTAACAACATCTATTCGTGAACAAATAAAATAAAAATGAAATTCTTAAAGTAGAGAAAAGGAAAAAACACAAACAAAAAGACAAAAAAAAAGTCTTAAAATTAAAAAACAAAAAAAAATTACAAGAAAACTAAATAAAAATTGTAAATGATTTGTGGAAGAAGTCACTTGATCGATATCACCATTACCAACAGGTCTGGCACGAAACAACAAATTTCTTAACTGTTGTTGTTGTTGTTGTTGCGGCTATTATTATTATTATTATTATTATTATATTATTATTATTATTATTATTATTATTATTATTATTATTATTATTATTATTATTATTATTATTATTATTATTATTATTATTATTATTATTTATTATTATTATTATTGTAATATTATTATTATTATTATTAATGTATTATTATTATAATTATTATTATTTATAATTATTATTATAATATCATCATCATCATCATAATGTCAACTCATCATCATCATTATTTTATTATTATTATTATCTCATCATCATCATCATCATCATCATCATCATCATCATCATCATCATCATCATCATCATCATCATCATCATCATCATCATCATCATCATCATCATCATCATCATTGTGTGTGTGTGTGT
>JABUQX010107620.1:5000-10000 GCA_015478945.1 Trachelipus rathkii
GGGAGGGGCAAAGGAGGCCTTCCTTCTTCACACTACAAAATTATATTCGTAATTATATTATATCATTTATTTTTTGTACCACGGCATTTATATCTATTATTTGGTGTTTGTTTGTGTGTGCTATCCTGTAATAAAGCCGTACCTACATGTGGATTGTATATACAACAAACAGAAGTCGATTTACTCCTTAACTACGTTTATAAGAAAAAGGGGGAATAAAAATTAGAGAGAGAGGGAGGGGGCTGCATATTACCCCTTTTATTCGCTCAATATCTCCCCCATTTTTTCGTAGGTTAAAAGCAAATTTCGATAGTTGGCGCTCAACGTTTTAATACCTATCCCCCACCCCCGCTTGGCACTTCGCGTCGCTTTGTGTCCAGCGGCCAACCCTCATTTATTATTCATTTTAGCGGGTGCCCTCTGCCCTTTCGGCGCTGGTATACCTTTATACCCGATCGCCCTCGCGCTCCTTATCATCTTTATGGCACTTTCGCGGGGAAGTGCATTGAACGTAATCGTTCCACTGTTTGAAAGAAGGTACTAGAGTCGAAAATCCTTTAATCGAACTTAACAATAAGTTTGTTTACAGTATTTGATTTATGACTTATTGAGTTCACTGAAATTGAAAATTGAAACTTAATTTGCTCAATTTTTATTTCGATTTGATTTCAATTTGATTTCGACTAAATTTTTCAATTTTATTTAATTTTTTTTTCTCTTTCCTTTGCAATGTAGAGAGCATTGAACATGTGTTTATAATAAATAACCATATTGTTAAGGGAACTTGGTTTCTTTGAAAGAGAATTAAATTGAAATTTAGGAAATGGAGAATTATTTCTCAATTTGATTTGGTTTCCTTTTTGTTTTTTTTTGTTTTTTGTTTTTTTTATTATCTTTTTTTTTTTTTTGCTTTTTGTCCTTTCTTTATTATTATTATTATTATTATTATTATTATTATTGTTATTATTATTATTATTATTATTATTATTATTATTATTATTATTGTAGTTATTATTATTATTATTATTATTATTATTATTATTATTATTATTATTATTATTATTATTATTATTATTATTATTATTATTATTATTATTATTGTTATTATTATTATTATTATTATTATTATTATTATTATTATTATTATTATTATTATTATTATTATTAGTTCTGCCTTGTATATAGTGTTGAGGACAGACATACGTACATGTTTTATGAGCGTGTGTATTAATAAGTTTGCTCTTCCTTACACACACACGGACGCCAATACATATTGAGGTCTGTTTTGAAGGAATTTTTTTTTCTTTTTGTATTGCTGCTTTTATTATTATTATTATTATTATTATTATTATTATTATTATTATTATTATTATTATTATTATTATTATTATTATTATTATTATTATTGTTATTATTATTATTATTATTATTATTATTATTATTATTATTATTACCTTTTCTTCCTGGTTGTTTGTATATAGATATTACTTAAGATCTATATGTATATACTATAGGGTAGATTAAGTTCGCTTTTTTTTAATCATTTTCATTTTTTTGCTTTTATACTGTAATTTGTTTGTATACGTCGCTTGAGGAAGCAGAGATATTTTTTTGGTTTTTAATCTTTTTTCTGTTTATATATATATATATATATTTTTTTTTTTCCTTTTATGTTTGTCTGTATTTGTTGGCTTACAGTAGACAGACACACAAAACGCAGTTTTTTGGACGTGCTTTAATATTTTGTATATACCTTTCCTTTTTGGTATTTTAATTAAAATATAAGATTATGACAAGGTCGAAGGGAGCAAAAGGGCCTAGTCCCATGAGAATTTCCAATTCAGGGGCATCGAAAGAGGAAGGGTCCATTCGGAACGAAAATACCAAAAGAAAAACGACGACGGCAACAGACCTTCTGTCTATCCCGGAGTCTACATCAGAGTTAGGTAGCAACAGCACTGTTGAGAACATATCTGATTTGAATAATGTGGATTCGACGGACACAAAAGAGCTCAGGGACTCGAAACGAGTTCGTTTATCTCAAAGGGCTCGTCTCAGTCTTGCCTCTACCGAACTTGAAGATTTATTATCAAGTCCCGAGGCCTTCAGCGTCCATTCTCACACTTAGTCAATTATTAAACGACATCAGTTTAAAACTTGACGAGAGTGACAAGATCATTCAAGACTCCTTGAACGGTTCATTATTCATTGCAGACGATACCGAATGTTTTAAAATTCAAAGGATGATCAGAGAACAAATAAATCGTGCTGATGAATATCTGAACTCTATGAAAAATTCTAATAAAGGTTCATGTACTTCTTCCTCAACGAGGAATTCTTGTTGCTCTAGGAACAACCATAACTTCGGTCTTTTTAGGCCTCCTACTAAAAAGCTACCACTATTTGATGGAAATTCAATTGAATTTCAATCATTTTTAGAGTCATTCGAGTCAATAGCAGAAGGTCACGGTTATAAGGACAATATTAAATTGGAACTTCTTTTCGACTGCTTAAGGGGTAATGCCTTGAAACTTGTTTCCGGATACTCACGGGTCGGAGAGAACTACCAGATTGTTTTGAAGCAGCTCAAAAATGATTTTGGTAACAAAGCTAAGGTCATTGAGGCGCTAATTTTGAAATTATGTGGACTGTCTTCCCCTGAATATAATCATGAGGATCTGTATAGATTTAAAGCAGATTTGTTCTGCTATGTAGAATCCCTTAAGAATAAGGAGATGGTTGGTGATTGTAAGAGTTGCTCAATCATTCTAGGTTCCCTCCTAGCTCAGAAAATACCCCAGGAGATAAAGGATAAAGTACCCTGGGGCAAGGCCAAAGAAAATTGGACTCTAGACTTTCTCGTGGAGATGGTAGATCAAGCCCTCTCTTTTTTGGAAGCATCTAGACAAATTTCTCCGGAAACCAGAAGAGCCAAGGAGACCAGGGAATCATCTAAAGGAAGTAACACTTCACAACAATTACCAACAAACAAACAGAAGTCCACAGGAGCCAAACCTAAGGTTTCAACAATTTTGACTACTACGGGAACAAAATCCCACTCTACAAAACAGCCTGCTCAAAATGCGGCCCCCACCAGTCAGAATACTGAGGATAAAGTCATAACATGTAGATTTTGTAAAGGACCGCATTATCCTTCGGAGTGTGTCTTGCTTCCGACACCAGAATTGAGACAACAGGTTGTTAAGGCCCAAGGTTGGTGTGAAAGGTGTTTGGCTCAGAACCACACCACCTCCAATTGCAAAAATCAAAGGCCTTGTTTTAAGTGTCAGGCAACAGATCATCATGTAGTGTTCTGCCGTAAAAATGGAAACCAGAGCCAGAGGGCAAACGTTTCCCCACAGACACAACCCACGTCTCCTCCTCAGGAGACTTTGAATAATGTGACAACAGTCCTCTCAGCAAATAGAGGAGTTGCTTTACCATTAGCAGACTTATCTGTTTATAAAGGAGACAAGACTATACTTGTAAGAGCGCTTTATGATCAAGCCTCGCAACGCAGTCTCGTATCTCGCTCGGTGGTGAAAGCATTGCAATGTCTTCCTCACTCCAAAATTCGTATAGCTATTAACGGCATCAATCAAAATGGCCCCGCCATGTTGCGTGATGTCGTGACTTTAAAAATTAAGACGGAAGATGGCACCATTCCCATCTCTCCTATCGTTGTTGATCACCTTCCCACAGATATTCATATCCCTGGGTTGGTCAAGACGACAAGGATGCTACGTAGACATCATGTCAAATTAGCCAACCCTTATCCCACTGGAAATAGCGTGACGGATGTAGGGATACTCGTGGGGTCGGACGCCCTTCCCCGATTTTTGAAGTCATATGAGACTTTCCGCGGAATCAACCTGATGGATACCAACGTTGGAAAATTAATTTGGGGGGAATTACCCTTTGTTTCCAGCGATTCTGAGTCGCAGGTTTCGGTTGTTTCAACGTATCGGGCCGAAGTTCGTCTCTATGACGATTTTAGATCCGAAATAATCCCCTTCAACAAGGAGCACCACCCCTCCTCCACAATACGCGAAGAAGAAATCGGAGCGGAACATCTTCCGTCCGAACTTAGCGATGAAGAGGAGGTGGAGAAACACTGCCCCGTTTCGCTTCCAGTGGGCAGCCCGAAGAAGAGGAAGGAGAGGAAGCTTCATTCCCCACTGAGGATTTAGACCGACTGTGGTCTCTATCACACATTGGCATCCTACCAAATGAACGATTCACCGAAGCGGAAAAAACAACTTTAGAGTCATTCCGGGAAAACCTCACCTTTGTGGGAGACGAGCTTTATTACAAGGAGCCTCTCACACCCTCACACCCACTTGTGGGTTATAAATTTAACACTCTTCCTATTCCAGAAGAGCTTTTAGAGTCGGACACTACTTACCGGGACCCGGTTAAATTAAATAAAAGGTATCGGTACACGCTTTCGCTTATTTCCAAATTCCAGTATGCATGGAGTAAGGACTATTTACTTAATCTTAAGCAATCTTGGAATGTTTCTGGCCATCCTAACATTGCTATCGGTGATGTAGTCTTGGTGGAGGATGATGGTCCTCGTTTGAAATGGAAATTAGGCATAGTAAAAACCCTTCACACTTCTCCTGATGGGTACGTCCGATCAGTTTCATTAAATACAAAGAATGGGGAGATCACTCGAGCTATTGTGCATCTATACCCTTTAGAAATCCATTCTAATATTTTTAATTTAGATGACGCGTCCTCTTTAGAGGAACCTACATCGACATTGGGTTCCCAACCGAAGAGAACTACACGTCAAGCTCACATTCTAGCGAAACAACGCATTAAGGCTATTCTTTCAGATGAAGAATAGTCGAACCATTTTTTTTTTTGTGTCCTTTGACATAACATACAAATGTTCTACAATTAGACATTACGTACACTGCGCAGTAACGTCTTTTATCTTGTGTTCCATAGACACAACTGTAGAACTTTTATCTTGGCTTCCTTGTACTCAGGGG
>JABUQX010107620.1:15000-19668 GCA_015478945.1 Trachelipus rathkii
TCTCATCAGACTCTCTCTGATATTTCAAATCGTACCCGTAAGGTTGATCAATAACTTTTCTTTCTCTCACCTCTATTACTCTCATCATTCACTCTGCTCACTATATTATTTTTCCATAAAAACTTTGCAATTATTATTAAATAATCTACAAGATATTTACTTGTTTAGAAGGAAAGTCACTATAAAATAATTTATTTTTTAATTCTAAAATTAAATCTAAATTTATCATTGATAGTGCAAAAGTACGATTGTGTGATGATTCAATAATAATTATATATATATTATTTAGTTTTTAATAAAAGTATATATATATATAAATGTATGAATGAGATATAGATATAGAGAAGCGAGATTATTATGAGAAGAAGTAATTAACTTAATTGATAGATGATGAGTAAGAATAGAGAGAGTAAGTAGATGTAATATATAACAAGATAGTTAATGATAAAAGCGAATGCGAGTTGATTTATAAATAATGAAAATAAAAGACAGACGGGAGGTGCTATATAGCAATGTAAAGAGTAATGGATATATAATCTATATATAACTATACTCAAAATCTATAAAGAATTAAGGAGATATTAATAGATGAAGAGATAAGAAAGAGAATTATATAGTGTATATAGTATATATATATATAAATAGTAAGAAGCTGGGAGGGCTTGTCTCTTATTTTCGAGATGCGGTCATATCTTGCTACTACTTTTCTGGTATTTCCGGTGCAATGGTAGCCATAACCTTATCTCCCTATAGGATTAGCGGCGGAAAGAAGGGGTAGAAGATGGTGATAGATGATGGAATGGTAGGGGTAAGTGATATATATGATAGTAATAGAACAGTGAATGTAAAGAGTAAACTAAAAAAGAAAAGAAGATAAGAAACGAGTATAAGTAAAGTAGTAATGATAGATAATGAATGCTACAAATAGTCTTTATCATGTATAATATCAATAGAATAGGATATATTATATAGTATATTGATAAGTAGAATGACAGATAGATAAGAAAGATCTCTCGCCAGAGAGGTTATAGATTAAATAAAATTCAAAAGCTACAAAGTCTCCTTGGAAGCCTTTATTATAATCATGAGCACATGGGCTCGTATATATGAATTTAAGAGTAAGAGATAATATGTAAAAGTAAGAGTAATATAAGCTAAGAAGAGATATATAGAAATATATTATATAGAGTTCTACGGGTCTTCAAAGTGTATTATGTTATAATGATGAGAAATATAGTATTATTAAATAATAATATTATGTAATATAATATATATATTTTATTGTTATAAACATTATTAATTATTATATATTATATAGTTATTATAAATATAAAATATACTAGATTTATATATAAATATATATTATAATAATGATATATATATAATATAAATAGAATAATATATAGAGATATAAGTAATATATAATATAATATATATAATGAATATAATTGGGGGCAGTTTAGGGAGGGTAGACTATCAATTAACGGCTTGCAAGGAGAGATAGGGGCTTTAGGAACAATTTAGTTTGAATAAACTTACGCTGCATGGCGGGATAGATTAATATGATCATACTTTTATAATAATTATAGGGTAATAATATATATATATATATATATATATATATATATATATATATATATAATGTAATGAAGATTAAGATAATAGATATATAGATAGGCTTGTAATAGATTGTGTTCTTCATTTTGCCGTGTTGTTGATTCAATTTGGGTTTGTGTGGTGTGGTAGTGTGTGTGTGTTGGTGTGATGTGTGTTGTGTGGGGTGTTGGACATATATTGTATGTATGTAGACGTGCTTTAATACGAATGGGGACATTAAGAGAAGTGGAAGGGCTTTGCTTAAGTCGTAAGTTTGGGAGCAATAAATAAAAGAACCGGAGCAACCCCCATCGGCAATAGGAGAGCACACCCGAGGAATGAATACGGAAATGAGGAAAAAGAGGGAATCCGGATAGGAGGGGAAGCTTGGCTAAAATTGTTATGTTACTGCACGTCTTTTTCTCTTATATATACTCGAAGGACGAGGTAAATTAGGAACATATCAGTATATATATAGAATATATAGTATAAGAGATAGATATAGATATATATAGGTATATAATATATAGTTATATATTATGCAATATATATAGAGATATATGATATATATGAGATAGTAAATATATAATATTATATATACTAGTATATGGTTAAGTAAAGGTGTCAGATGGAATGTTGTATAGAGATAGAAACAGGTGCGAGAGGAATGTGTGGAGTGAAATTTTTACATAGAAGCAAATGATTGAGAAAAATGTAAGAGAGAGAATGAATAAATGTAATTACTAATTTTTGGATTTCAACAGGCGTATGATTAGGAGTTAAATAGGTGAAGCTCTATGGAAGAGGGTGTTAAGTGATATAACTGGTTTTGGTGGTAGGTGTTCTGAAGGAATCAAACGTAATGGTGAGATGACATAGTGGAAGGCGTGTGTAACGAATAGATGGAGGTTGAAAAATAATTGGTGATGGAATTGGAAAAACAATTTACCGGCCACGCAGCTCTGATTGTAACGAAATTTAAATGTTTTATGGAAAGAATTGAAGTAAGGGTGGAGCAGATGGGAAAAGGTATTAGGAATAGGTATGGAGATGGAAGAGGGAGTGGAGGGTGCGCTACCTATTATATGCGGATGATTAGGTTTAGTGTGGTGAATCTGAAGAAGAGTTTAAGAGGCGGAGGAGAGACGCAGAGGATTGGTAGAGGCTTTTTACAGGAGGGGTTTGAAAGTAAATGGTAAGATAACCAGGATGTTATGGGTAAGTCAGAGTGAGGGGAAGTCTCCGTTGTGAAGTTTATGTAAAATGGTGAGGCAACTGGAGCAAGTATGTCTGAGTTTAAATATTTAGGATATATGTTGATTATGATGTGGGAGCGGATTATGCAGAATGTAGTTGGAAGTTGCGAATATGTGGAAGGTAGACTGTTGTGGAGTTTAGAAAAAATCATGGGTTGGATGCAACGGGGCTAAGTCCTTATGTGCGACTAGGGTCTTACATGAGGATATCTGTTCTTGTGTTAATGTATAGTAGGAGACTATGATCTGGTATAAGAGGTCTAGATTCTAAGGTACAAATGGGATTCAGGAATAGACAGTCCTAGACAAATCTCTTCACTTTCTGCATTTTGGCAAAAATATTAATCAAATACCTCTTAATGTTACAAGCATCAAAATTCGAAATAGTTGTTTCTGAGGTAGGAGAAGAAGAGAGAGAGAGAAGAGAGAGAGGAGATGTAGAGAGAGAGAGAGAGGAGAGAGAGAAGAGAGGAGAGAGAGAGAGACGAGAAGAAGAGAGCACGAATTGGTAGAGAGAGAGGAGATCTCTTTCCAAAAACCTTTTCCCTTACAGGAAATTCACCGTTAGAACGACTCTGGAGCTATTCCCCGGCCCTTCTCCACCCTACACGTCATTTAATGCCTAAATGTAATTAACTGGTCAAAAGATTATTGTTCTGTTCTCGTCTTAGTTTGATAATAAAAGGCGTATGGTTCTGGGATGGGGGCATCCCGTCTGTGCTTTTCCTTTCCGAGCTTGCCGCCCCTTTTCCTAGAAAGCAATTTCTTCCTTTTCATTTTTTCCCTCCCCTGTGTGGAAATACGATCGCTATTACTTTCATACCTGGTGGTATAATTTTTTAGGGAACTTTTCCTTTTCTCTATCCTTTTATACTTCATCATTTCCTTATCTTACTTTAACCTCTGTTTTTCTAAAGTTATCGAATTCTATTCCTTCTAGCTGGGTAAGATTTGTTTGTAATACATTCTTTCAATTGCTTTCCTTTCTTTCAGATTTTGCTGCTCAAGAAAATCGCTAGTATTCTCATTCATCTCGTATTAAGTGATCTTTTTAATCACCTATGTGTGTATCTGAAATAAATGTTCTCAAATACTCTACTTAGTTCTCAGATCCTCTTAGTGATCTTGCTCAGATCTAAATGTCTACGTAAGTGTCTCTGACAGATTCGTCTCTAACTGTTATATTTCTCAGATCATCTAGGTAGTTATCTCAGAATCCGCTCTACTTTAGTGATGTTTTCTAGAATTCTACTTGCTCTGAAGGTTAAGTGACCTATTCGCAGTATTCGACTTCGCCTTGTGATCTCGTTTATGGTTACTTACTAGCTTGTTGGATCTCTCATGATCACTTTTGCTTATAGTGGATTTTCTCAGATTCGATCCTTGTTGGGTACCTTTTTCAGACATCTACTTTGAGGTTCTTTCAGATTCATCTTTCTATTCACTTATAGTTGATTGTCACTTTCAGATCTAGTCTCTACTGGTATTGGATTCTTCCTCAATCGTCTTTTCATACCTTGTGCGATATATCCTTTAGATTCACTCTGCTAGTGATCTTTCTGTTCTCGATCTGGTACTTGATGTCCTCTTCTCTCGGCACGTTGATGAATCTTTTATATTGCTGTGTCACTAGATATTAGTGAAAGACTATATAAATTTCTGGCGCAAAGCTTTGATTTTTTTTTTAATTTCCAGATCTTTCTCCCAAAGGGAGACTTTGATAAGACAGTCACCTTTCATAGCCCTTTAAAACTCTGAATATTGATGTCAACTCGAAGAAATTAAGTTCCTGAACAGTTGTTTTTTTTCAAAATAT
>JABUQX010107621.1:0-2500 GCA_015478945.1 Trachelipus rathkii
GAAAGAGATTGCCGTAGATCGTCTATAGCGTACGAGGAAGTTATATGCGTAGTATGGAACATTAATAACGAATACCATTCCTTCTAGACAATGTGTGTTTCAGTATTGAGTGGGCTCTGGGATGTCATAGTGTATTATATGTTTAACAGTATATTCTATAAAAGACATGTATCATATCATTGCGATTTGTTTTCTCTCCTCCATATATGCCAATATATATATATATATATATATAAGTATATATATATATATATATATTATATATATATTATATATATATATATATATTATATAATATATATATATATATATATATATATATAATATAATATATATTATATATATATATATATATATATATATATATATATCCCAAATAATTGTGATAGACCTCTTTGAAAAAAAGGTAAAATCATAAATTTTAGTTACCAGCTGTGAAAAAATATCTCACATGCCGATTGAATATGCAAAACCGCTTACCATTTTTGGATCAGCACATCAAAAATCAATTGCAGAAAACCCCTTCCAAGAAATTTCATGTTTACCAGTGGTTATATACAAAGTAATAAAACAAAAAGTAATACTATTTCTTACCTATTACAAACCGTTCACATAGGGGAATAATTCAGATGAAAATTAATATTATGGAAGTTTCAAGATATTAAACTAAACTTCATATGAATAAGCTCTAAGGTTTAAATGACAGAAAATTAGCAGTTCTCCATTTTCAGGGATAACCTATTTCTTGTGGCTTCAATAATATTTTCCTCCTGTTCTAATATTCTTTCCCTTCGACTGATGAACGGTGGAGCTGAACAGGTAATTATTATTGCTAGCTGTTTTTCAAAATTCATAAAACTATTTCCAGTGTTTTTTCCACCAATTGAAGGGAATATCATTGTCTCACTGTCAAAAGTAGGCAAACTTCTATATTTGTTTATTTCTTTGATGTAATTCCGTATGTAGCCCTTTTACTTTTATGTACAATAACCACAATCGCCAGAAGAATGGGACTTTCTTTTTTCCCTCTCACTTTCTTTCTGTATGACGATTTTGATGCCACAATTTTTCCTTAAAACAATCCATTAAATAAGTGAAAATGGAACCTTCAGCTTCACTTTCCCCACTACCTGAAATCGTCAGCAGAAGAGTCAGAAGCTAAATTTTCATGAATTTCTTTCCATGCCTCAACGACCATATTTTTTAACTGATTCATCCTGGCTTCATGTGAAAAATTAGCTGAATCACAGATCTAGAAAGTAGCTAGCACAACAAGATTTATCACATAGAACTTAGAAAGTCTTTTTTTTTCTACTGATTTCTAAGCTCTTCAACGAGTGTAATTATCCACTGAAGCTTTTGCTTTTAATTGGCCTATTTTAAAAATAAGATTTTTGCTAAATGGAAGGATCACCTTGGGCGCTGTTAACTTCACGTTTAATGCTTAGTATTTCAGTGATGTTGTCAAATGGCTCAAGTAAATGGAATAATTTTTTTGCCACTGGAAATCAGTCAACATTTTCTGATTGCATTCAACAGCGTATATGGATAGGGGAACCTTTTGTTCAAAACAATCTTTTAAGCATATCATAAGTTCCGTTCCAGCGTGTAGAAACGCACGTCTTGAATTAATTTATGCTTTTTGACATTCAGCTGCATCTGTAAAGTTTAAGCTTTGCAGCTGCCGTTGCTGAATGGTAGAAAATGAGAGGATATGCTTCGGCAAGTAAATAAAATATCTTTAAGAGACTTTCTGACATAATATTGAATCGTGAATGCAATAGTTGCAACATGTGAATAAACATGAAATTGATAGCAAGCCACTTTCCCTTATACGCTACCATGTTTGGTCCATTATCCGTATCACTAAATGAATTCTCTTTTTTTAGAATATTGAAAAATGTCAAAGGCCCCTTATAGGATCTGAAAATGACAAAGATTTTCGCCAAATTGGCTACAAAATTTGGCTATATTTTTTTATTTTTTTGGAAAACAAGTTTCTAAAATTTCAATTTTTGAAATTATATTTTATTTCCCTTATGTTAACGTAATTTATTGTTTATAAAGCTCAATATTCGGGCCGAATAGTTCGGCAAAAAGCCGAATAACCTGAATAATTCGCATTTTGGCGAATAGGCCGAATACCGAATACTTACTGAATATTCGGCACACCTAATATACCTATACTATATATATATATTATATAGTTATATAATATATATATATATATATATATATATATTCTATAATATATATTAGATATATTATATAATATATATATAATATATATATATATATATATATATATATATATATATAAAGGTAAAGGAATTTTAATATATATATATATATATTCATATATATATATATATATAAATATATATATATATAATTATATATATATATATATATAATATATATATATATATTATATATATATGGACAAAGTTACTTAACCCCCACACGGAAAGCTAGGATGCAAAAAAATTTTTACAGGTAG
>JABUQX010107621.1:12500-24089 GCA_015478945.1 Trachelipus rathkii
TGTTTTTTTTTTTGATGTATTTATACATTTAAATAAGAATGAAGTGAACACAATTTAATTCTTCCTTATTATAAATTTGTTAAATTTATTAAAATAATAAATTTTTAAAATTTACTTTTTCAATTAATCGTCATCTCCATTGTCATTGTTAAAAATTCTTAATCGTTCAATCACTACTTTGAAGTTATGTTGTAGGGGAGAGTGCGCGAGTGAGCCGAAAATATTCGGATGACTGGGGAAATTAAGTTTATAATCGGCTGCCTCGAGCACATTAAAGGGTCTTCAATCCTTCGCATCCCCCCTAGTGTAAATTGTAATAAATTCAGATTAAATTTATAGAAATAAAATAAATAAATAAAAATAAATAAATTCTCACCCCGTAACTCATAGAGAACGGCTTCTCTCACGGTATGTATAGTGTAGCTTGGGACTCGCTCATTAAGCTGCAACTTGAGATGAAAAACAAAACTGCATTAAAATCCCCAATAGTCTTCGAACCAATTCCTGTTTTGAACGGCGGGAAATTGTTTCAGAACACAGATTATCACTTCTGATGATTTTGATTTGCTTATGACACAGCCTGCACCAAATACGCTGCACTTCTACACTCGAGAAAGGCAGCTAGATAAAGGTAATAACATGAGAGAGGAAAGAATAAAAAAGAATAGAAAAATCACATTTCGGCTAAACACACTCAAAATAACTCTGAAACACGTTTGCGTAAATGAAAGAAAATCTTGAATGAGGGGAACTAACCATTAATACCCTACTAAGATGGTTGTATGGTGAATAGAGACTCATACTGATAGTGAGCATTTAATGGTGAGTTATATTTTATCATTCCCTAATCTGGGAACAAACTTTATAGACAGTCTTTATTATATTAAAGAGCCCATTTACACGCTCACTGCTTCGTAATCCCCCAAAATACCTATATAAATCTATAGTATTATTAAATAAAAAAACTAATCATATAATACACCATCCTAGATAGTATTTACAACTAGAATGGAATATTAATAACTGATAAGTACTATACAATTAAATAAAAATAATAATAAACAATTAAATATTATATTTATATTTAAATATATCATATTATAACAAAATATCTTGAATGAGGGGAACTAATATATTAAAACTGTTATTATTATTTGATATATAATTCTATAATATATATATATATTATTAATATATATATTATATAAATAAATTCAATAAATAATTTACCTTATAATTATATATTCTTATATATTATATATATATATATATCATAAATTTATTGCACATATGTATTACTAATATAATAAATACACGAATAATACTATCACATATCACTACTATAACAAAAAATCTACGTAATATATAAAATATCCATAAACTATAATAATAAACTAAATATAGCACTATAAAACATCACTAGACTAGAATTATTCACCATTTATTTTATTTTTTTTTTGATAGGGGAGCGATGAAGATGTGAGAACGAGAATAACATCACATAAATATTCAAAGATTGAACCTAGAAATAAATTGTACCAATAACGATTTCACAGTTTTTTTTATGCACCAGAGAGAGAGAGAAGAAGAGAGAGCGAGAGAGAAGCGAGAAGAAGACCAAGACGAGAGAGAGGAGATTACAGGACCTAGAAGAGCAGACAGATGTAGAAGAAGAATTCGAGAAGATAGAGAGAAGAGAGAGAAGAGAGAGAGAGATGAGATGAGAAGAGAAGAAGAGATGGAAATACTATAAAACAAAACATTAAAATACCATTACAAACAATTAAATTCAAAGCATATTCAATACAATATTCAATCTGAAATACATAATGTTCAACATCGAATTTTAAACAAGATATTCTTAAGCTTTGATACTAACAAGCATCCAATACCTCTAAATTTCTACCATCGATACACTGGAACGCGTCACATATTCCTCAGTAGCTACATCTCTGGAGGAGAAAGTTGGGAATTAAATCTCCGAAATCTGCTAGGGCCTGCTATCAATGTTCCAGAATCAATTATACACGTAATCAAACTACTTACTATAGGAATTAACCTGATTTTCCGTGTATGAATAATCAGGAAAGGTTATGGGTGGATCTATGTTATTAATTAAGTTAATAAAATATAAGATAGAAACATTTACCAGAAAATAATAATTCGATAGTGGAAGAAGGTATTTGTTATACAAGATTAGAGGAATTTAAATATGGTACACGAAAACAAAAATATTTTTAATTTTTATTTATGTAGTCTATGTGATAATGCATATTCAGTAATTAGCTAAGAGGAGAGCGAGGCGGAAAGATACATGCTAATCTGAATAAGATTAAAATATTTCGCTTTATATATTTATGTTATCTTAAATAATTATGATTAAGTCCAAAGAAAAAATAAAAAAAATTCGATAAACTTATATGAGATTATAATTATTTATATTCATTTATTATATCTCTGCACGATCACGACTATCTCATTATCGTGTCTTTACAATATATATGAACATCTCGCAAGAAAATGTGCGTCTCAGGCTTGCGGAGCTAATTCTATATATTTGAAAAATTAAGAGAGATATATAATAGCAGATAAAAGCGATAAGAATAAGCTTATATCAACAGAATATAGAGTTTTATCTAGTTCAAATTACAGTCATTTCATACAGTCATAGTTAAAAATTGGTCAGCCTAATAAAAAATATGTCAAAAAATAAAAAAATTAAAAAAAATCGAATAAAATAAGAATGTATTATCAATTTATAATTGAACGATAAAAGACAAATATATTCAATTTTTAAGCTTTCAAAATATTATATCAAACAATAAGTACATCATAACATTTATTTCAAATAGATCTGTCAATATTCAGAGTCTCGAGCGTTCAATACTCTGATTTAATAGTAAGAATACCCCCCACACGCACAATATAATAAAACAAAATATAAAAATGATGATATACTAACTCTATATTGAATCAATTTTATACTAGATCGTACCAAAAATAACTCATCTTACACGACAAACCACCCACGTAACCCCTGATCTAATAAAAAAACAAAAACAAAATAAATAGGAGAATTATCATACAAACTGTAGTTAATATACGGACAAAATTACAAGAAACTAAATAACAGAGTTCATATTTTAATTAAACCAAAAATATCATACATAAGTAAAGATAGAAAATCCTTTATATACGAATGTAATACCAAACAAGTTTAACACATCAAAAACAACAATTGCAGCTTGCAATCGGCAGTAAATAATATAATAGGGAGGGTTTTTTCTGAAGAATGTGTCTTAATATGCATAGTTGTGTGATAAACTCGCATATCCGTGTCTATAATTATATTTCTAATACATTGTCCTACTAGAGCCTAATAGCTGGTGGTATTGAAGAATAGAGATAGATATCTGAATGAATGAAGTAAAAGCATGGATTGATGCCTAAGTTAGTTTATATTGGCTAGGCCATAAAGCTGGAGACTAACAAAAAATCTGTGCTTATAGATCTTCCGAAGAAATTGGTAGCAGATGTGCTGACAATTAAATAAAAATCAAAAAGCATCAGGTAAGCTAGACCTACTGAATAATTATAAGGTGAATATAGAGCTAAGAAGTAATTAATGCAGAGAGAGTGGTCTTATGGTTGCAGAAGGAAGAGATTTTCTTGTAGGCATGTGAATACCAGATTTAATAATTCTACCTGAAGAAAATATTCTGCTAAAAAGGAAACTTCAACTTACTTTCGTTTGACTTTATAAAAATGTTGACGTAAAAGTTAAATTACTTTAAATTATATAATTACATATGTAAATAAGATAAAAAAAAATCGGAAGGTTTATAACAGAGATAACAGAGATAGATAGAAAATCATTTATATATTTGTAAATTAATTTAATATAATTGATAGTATTAATATTTATTAAAAAAAAAAATTAAAAAAATTGACATCAACGAGGCCCCTCTTTAATTCTGGAGCATAAGGCGATAACTCTGTATTCAAAGTTTTAATATCTATTCTTATAAAATGAGAGGAAAATGGCTGAAGAATAATTAAGTCCAATACCTTAGAAAAGGTGTTTTCTTTCGGTAGACGCTTATGGTAAATTCTGGAGTCGATTTCTTTAATATTAACATATCCATAAAAATGGAAGGTACATTACCACTCTCTATCTTTTGTAAAATAATATTAATTCATATTTGTTGTTTAAATAGTACAATAAAAATCTTAAAAAATGTCTTTTATTTGAAAAAAAGTAAAAGTATCATACATAATTCTCTATAGTGAATTTGGATTTTAAATGAGGGGGAGACAATTTTGTAGACAAATTTTTCAAATGGTTAAATATTAATTAGGCTATGTGTAATGAGAAACCAATTTGGAACCAATTGAAAGAGAGATATAAAGACATCGTTGATATAAAGTATCACTAAAAAAGAAAAAAAAGTATCCTAAGTAGCCAGGGTAAGCAAAGTTTTAAATTCAGATTTATTAAAACCTGAATGGTGGAGGTTCTGTTGAAAAGTATCATATAAGAAGAACTCTTTATGTCAATCTTTACAAGGGATATTTATGTGTATAAGGAATTCAATGTCAAAAGCTACGTATATATTTGAATTCAACTTACTATACCAAAACTATATACATGTAAAGCGATGCGATAGATGCTCTTTGTGATTATTTATTTCAACAATGACCACAACTTTATCATGTTTTTGAGCAATCTGTGTATTTAAAACATTTGTCTTTTGGTACTTTATATTGGCTTCCTCTATTATTTTTCTTTTTTCTAGATAAACAACTTTTATATTGTGCAATTTTACTCTAGCCATACGGATTTACCTCCCTTCAAGTGATCACGGGCAAATATATATAAAAAGATACCAATATTTAGAAAAAAAATATGTGTCAAAATATAAATCACCACTAAACATACATATTTGTTACACTATTCACAGTAAAAAAGACTCAAAGGATATAGTCTAGTTTCTCACTTGTAAACCTAAAATTAACCAACAATGATTTATGTACACCAAAATTATTGCATATTTTAAATAAATAAAATGCAAATCAAAATTAAATACTTTAATAATAAAAATTACTTCAAAAGAGGGAACGGTGGAAATGTAAATCACCAACAAAAAAATAACTAACAATATTTGGATACTTGTCTTTAATAAAGAAATAGCTCAAACCTTCGAAAAGAAATAGCTTAAATAAAGAAATAACCTTTTCAGGTTGGGACTTAATTATTTAGCCATTCATGTCTCTCTCATTTATAAGTGCAATAGTATTAAAACTTTTAATATCAGAGGTACACCTTAGCTCCACTTTCGATCTTATGCATAATGAGATCATTTTTTTTTTAATTTTTTAAAAAATAATTACTATCCTACTAAATATTTAAATCTTATAAATAATTTTTCTGATCTAATGTTATCATATAACCTCGACTTATACTGTACTAAGACGCATTCATATATTAAGTTACCTTTTACGAACACATTTTTATAAGGAACGTAAGTAATTGAGTTCCTTTTGGCAGAAATGTTTCCTCAGTTGAATATTAATCTGGTATTCACAGCCAAAAAAAAAAAACAGCAAAATCTCTATTCAATTAATAGGCAGCGCACATATAAAGAACCTCTCTGCATCTCATTTCGTCTAATAAGATAATTCTAATAAAAACTTTATCATGTAAGACACAACATCAGCGAATGGTAGTTACTATTATCATCTAGGCTCAGCTCACTCAATAGCAGCACACCAATAATAATTGGAAGAAGATACAGAATGAAGCACAGAGGTGTCTCCACCCTACCAAAACGTATTGAAGAATCCTATTTTCTTTCATCAGAAGAAATTATTATCAAAATCTTCAAGAAACTTTATACATAAAAACACACATTGCAGCAAGATCATATACAATATACATTTAGAAGTACGAGAAACTCATACCGTTGTTATGAAAGAACTAATACAATTCAATCTATCATTATCCTCCCTTTGGCTTTGTTGTTTTTAAAGTATTTGATGGATCGCTCAAATAGTAATGACCCTTGATTTTGAATGTAAACATTAGGGAGTTAAATAAGATGCATTGTGTGCCTTCCGTTGCTTTCTAACCTTTAGAATATATAAATTATAGGCTTATAATTTGATTTCTAAGTAAAAAATTAAAGGAAGATTATAATGCTATTTGTTGTATAATTTAGATACATTTAAATTGAAAGGACTTTGATTTTAAAATATGATATATTTTCTTGTAACTTTAAAATATTTCGAATATAAATGAAAAGATATTTTAATATTAATATTATAAATAATAACGTTTACAATATTGAAATTAATAATATAATAAAGAAAAGTAGCATGCGTGGTATACTTCTTTTTAATTCTAAGTATTTGTAATACCTTAGATCGGAAGTATATTATAAAAGAAGATTTATGAAAAATATATATAATCACAACATTTAATGTTGCAATAAATTTTAGCTAGTCATCTTTCAACACAAGAATGTAAGAATTTTACAGTTACCAATATTGTTAATCTAAAATAACTACTATATTATGTAATAATTAACATAAGTAATAAAAAAACTCAATACTGGAATGTATAAACAAGTTTAAATATTTTTAGAACCACCTGATATAATAAATTATTAGATTATAATAAAGAAGTCTTAAGAAAGAACAATAAGGCCTTAGCATTTTTAAGTTATTTCTTTGTTTTTTTTGTTCCTTTGCTCAAACTTTCCTAAAAATTAGGAAACCGCAACTAATATAAAAAATTTATGATTAAGAATATTTACTTTATAATCTTGAAAATATCCATCCAGTTCCTATAACAGATAAATAGAAGAAATAAAAAAGTCAAAAGAGTAAAGAATGAATAAAAAAAAAAATAAATAAAAAGAAAGGAATAAAAAAAAATAAAATAAGTACTATAAATATATAAAAAATAAAAATAATGAAAAAAAATATATAAAGATAAAGATAAATAATAAAAAAAATACATGGAATGTGATAAAAGAAGAAAAAGATTTAAATAATAATAAAATTAATAGTAAAATTAAAATAATATATAATAATATATTAATAATAATAAAAGACAAGATAAATAAAATAGAGAAATATATACACGCAAAATAATAACTCATATAACAGTAATTAATGATAAAAAATAATTTAAAACTATATACATAATAAAATAATTAAAAAAATAACTTATAATAATACATTCATTATATACTTCAATCTCTACCTCAATAAAACTATTCTAAAGCATAACTGAAACACATACCTTTATCACACTATTCCCATATCAGTTTCTTTCTCCTATTTCCTTTTCTTCAGACATTATCCTGCTCATCGCACTCTACTTTTTACTAACCACATCACCCAACACAAATCATAGGTATTCGGTACTTCTACTTGATAACTAATTGGACTTACGTTTTTAATACTTATACGAAAATCATGTAAACTAAAATCGAAGCAAGTTATGGTACTTTGAAAATAATATATATCACGTTCTGAGATGAGTATATTCTCCATTTGTTAACTAATGAAATTAGCTTAACACAGTTGATGAAGAGAAAGCAGCAGCACGTTCGTCGCATAGAGACACGAAAAGAGCTACTACGATACCTAGATACTCCTGGAGATCCAATATTCTAAAACTAGAAAAAAATAAATCTGTATAAAATTATGCGAAATAACAAAGCCTCTCACATTACAAGACTCTGATCGCTATTTTTAAAAGAAACATATGTACGCAAAGAGTAATAGATAATACTTTTAACTAATATCAAACTCACGACTAAAACAGATAGAACATTTGATACAACTCTGCAGACAAACAACTTGTATATGTATATTAGTAATATAGTTAAATTCAAATAGCGATTGAATATATAATTAAAGATCTCGAGCAAGGAGCAAGAAACAATTAGCTTTTAATTACTTTTCCTAAAAAGTTTTTGCAGTCTCAGTATTTAGAGAGGGTATATATTCCTGTACACAACATGAATGGTTGGGGTTTCCTTCATACTGATTTAGTTGGGGAGGGGCTGAATCATTCAGCATTATCAAACGATGTGGACATATCAAGAACTAACAACACATTCGAGATACGAGTATACACCAACCTAAATTTCATTTGAAACAACTACTTGCCTATTGTATCACAACTAGTCCTTTTTTCTACTCCAATAAACTAACCAATTACGACTCCATAAATGAGAGTAAACTCTGCACCAACAACTCTTATAGTTATTATACTATAATTACTTCTTACTCAATCAGTCCATTCCTGCTAACTAACGGTTTTTTAGAGACTCAAAACTTGATGGAAAAAGGTAGATTGGAAGGGAAATTTGCAGGATATAGACTATTCATACGCTAACATTATATTGGATGTAATGCTATTTAGTACTTCTGATGAACGGCTTCGGATTCTGCCTATTAAGGTGGGACTGACGTGACTTAAAATATAGGGATTAAGTTAAAAGTTCATTCTTTCTTCGACTAATCTATTCTCCTCCTCATAATTACAATAGGTTATCGAAGCTTGTTTATCATGGCATATAATCAGACATAAGAGAAGCGACTTAAATAATGGGGTGTCGAAAAATTTCGTTCTCAAGCTACTCAATACATCTGCTAATTTTTTCACTATTATCAGACTAGAATGTTAGCAAGGGTATATTTCTGCGAGCAAAAGCGGTGTCTATTTCATAAAAAGAACAGATGTCAGCTAAAAACCAATATACTAGGTTTCACTACTGCCAATATTTTTTCATGATCGTATGCTAAAAACATCTCTAACATATTCTGTAATAATTTGCCTTTTCTCCCTATTTAATTATATTAAAGACACCAAAGCAATTAAACTCTTTACTACAAAAAATGAAGAGAATAGTAATAATAATATTTTACCTCTAAACTCAACCTGGACGATTCTTGGCATTCCTCTTCACTCTCTTCCTCCTCCTTCAGGTGTCCTATGTCTATTTGCAATGTGAATTATAACATTTGATCAGGTGCTGGTTTCCTGAGAATTCTAATGAACGTTAGGAAGGCGGGGGCACTGGATGGCTATCAGAATTTTAAACATACATACAACATAAACCCCAACCTACGAGTTTTAGAGGGAGTGTGCTTCACTGGCTGTGACCTCACTCGATTCAACTATTATATTCTCTTATATGTCTCAATTACATAATAACACTTTCATGCAGTGATTGGAAGCAACGCAACATGTCCAACTATCAAAAAAAGGAAGCGCTCTTGATCTTCCTAAACTAATGTACCTTATTAATAGCTCTCATTGGATAATTCTAACTCAATCTTTTGAAACCTTCTTATAATCTACATTCTATAGACAATAACATATGGAATCTCATTCTCTTCTTTCCATCAGCAGTTATTGATATGTTATTTGGCGTTCGAGGATCTATGGTGATATATATTTCTATTTAAAAGTACGATTTATATAGTGTTTATTTCACCGCACAAATTAGGGGAACTACGGGACGAGAACTATGAGTGATAACACTTGAGCTATCCAAAAGCAATTGACTCATGATATAGGCACGCGATCACTGCTCTCAGCTCCTCTACTTGGGTATTCCTCCTTTCTTTGCTTTAACTTAATAGTCCTAGTTTCTATCAGTGACTTCAAATAATCGGCTCGGTGGTTTGATGGAGCGACTTCTTCTTATTACAGTTATAAGTGAAGTGTTCCTCAGGAGTATCTGTTTTAATACTCCTAACTTTATTATAACTTTTCATTAATGAATTTACTCAACCATGCATCAATTTAATCTATCTCAATGAGATTGAACTCGACCCTTTATTTCTTTCATACTATTTTCAATTTCTGCTCCCTCATTATTATATTCTAGAATTAGAGCAAGTAAAGAAAGACGTAAGCAACTAGGGAAAGATACGTATTCGAATATACTAATTACTCAGCTGATCTAGCAATAAGAATTTCAGGATGGGTAAGACAGTATCAAACATATGTGAAATTGACAGACATCTTTAAAAATATTCAAATATCACACAAAATCTCAACCTCTCTAACAAAAACAATTACTAAATTTTTGACATATATTTCGAACAGTCTCTTTCTTTCCTGTTGAATAATAAAATTAGTTACATATACAAACAAATGATATATTTAAAGAACTAATAACAAATAATGGTTGCTAGGGGGCCTCAACAGAAATGGAATACTCGATTAGAACAACATATGACAGAGAAATTGTGATATATTTTACGCTCATATAATTCTAAGATTAAATTTGCACTTTTACAAAACTATTTATCACGTTATAAAATGATATGGGTGTAACTGTTCTCATATCTAGAGGGAGAGAGGAGTTATTGGTTAATCACTACTGATGTCTACTATGAGAATATTCGTGGGTAAAAATCAAAAGAAAAAATGGCTTACTATAAACTGTATACTGAAATAACTTATCAGTATATAAGACAAGTTCTACCAAATTTTTAGTCGGGCGATAGCTATGGTGCTTCTTAGAAATACTCCGTATCTTCTATATAAGGTTATCTCTTAACCATAAATAAAATAAAAAAAAAAAAAAAAAAAAAATATAATGAAAGCGGCAGGTGCTAGAGGGAACTTATCAATACGCGTACTAACACCTTTAAGAGACGACCTCTTAAGCAAAAGCGGGTGGCTGTTTTCTAGCGCACGCGTTATTGTGTTGATTTTAGGTATAATAGAACGAATAGATATTAAAGGTAACATCAGGCTAGTAATCGATTATGCGGTGTTTCCTTCTTTTACTAGCAATAATAATTTCTGTACTGATGACCGAATTCTTACTTTATAAATCTACTGTGTTTCTTACTGCTGAATTTAATCTCCTCCTTTGAGCTGACGATTCATGTCTACATACGGTAATATTTATTACTTATAAGCTAGTGAAGAAGATCTTCCATGCGATGCATACAAACCCCACTCCTGAATAGGATCATAACTCCGATATGAGTGGTGGTGAATACTCGCTAAAAAAAAAAAAATAATGCAACTAGCGCCGTTTTGTGAGAATCATGGCAATAGAACATGGAGAGTTGGAAAGAATATCCTTTAGACGAGAATACATCTTCGTAAAAGGCACTACTCTCTCGCTGGATAGCAAGAGCAAGGATAGATAAATAAGATTAAAAGGATGAAACTATATATAAAATCTTACTATTAGATGCGTTCGTCGATTTAAAAATGCGGAATGCTTACACATAAGAGAGCAAACTAACCTGTATCTTTGCAATTAGATCTCATCTTATATACTAGTGATGAAGGATTAAAATAATATTTAAATACTGTTTAGCAGTACTGCAGATAGACCAATCGCACATTGTCAGTAGAATATATCCAGAATATGTGTACTGATACCATAGTTTCTAAACAGACTCTAGAAAAATAAACACAGACGGTCATGTAAATTAGACTCGCACTCTCAGTATGTATAACCCAATCAAAACATATCACTCACGCTAGTGAACAGAGGAGATCATAAATAATCATAATAAAGAGAAGCGAAGGAATACAGA
>JABUQX010107622.1:0-7500 GCA_015478945.1 Trachelipus rathkii
GTATTATATGGACTGTTTTACAAATGTTTACGATATGCAATTCCTGTGGCATTTACCTGTCATTCAGGCGAGTGGTTGATTATGTAAGCTTTAGTTGACCTCATGTTCGATATTTAGGAAGAGCGGTGTTTTACTTTTCTATTAGAACAATTTGTAGTTAACAGTAAAATAGGACGGAATTATTCACTTATTACTATCACAAGATGGTTCAAAAATCAAATAAAAATTATCAAGTGATAAGTAGGAATTTATAAAATTTTATTTTAGTTTGGTATCAGTGTGCCTATATTATTTCTAATCTCTGACAAAAGCGTGGTATTGTGCATAAAATAAATCTTTAGCTTAAAAATATTTCCTTCAACAGAGGGAACTGCAATACAAGCATCTCCAATTATATATATATATATATATATTATATTAATATACTATATTTTAAATATATAATATATTTATATATATATATATATATACTATATATATATATATAGATATACTAATATTGATTATTATTTATATATATTAAATACTTATATATTTATTTATATATATAGTATAATCATGACGTGGCATGAATAGGAGGGTTTCCTTTATCTTTCTAATCTATTTTTCTATTATAATATTTTCTTAATGAATGGAAGTGGATAGATATCAACATATCTATATTATAACAACTATTATAATTTATAAAGAGCAATAATGATCTTTCTTTATCATATGTTATGGTGATTTTGTCACATAAGCCAAGTGCAAAGAGCGGCGTGGAGGTCAGAATACCACGGCACTCCGCAATGAGCGAAGACGACGGCGAAGTTCAACTGACAAGCTTTTAAGTTAGAAATTAATGGGATAGAATCTATAGATAAAAATTAGAGTTCTGATCTTATATGTAACTAGTTAGGAGACATCCTGACATCTCACATAAATGCTTCTCTCTCCTCTCTATCTCATCATTCCTCTTAAGAATTCGCTCATACTCTCATGATATTACTCTCCTCTACATCTCTTTCTTTCTCTTCTCTCAATATTAAAGCGATCGTACCGATATTGCTTAATATAAGCTCGAATCTGCTGAACAACTTAATTAACCTCATTACTTAACTAATATACAACTCAGAAAAAATTTAATATATTAACTCAATACTTATATATCAACCGAGTATAGCTACGCAATACTCTCCTCAATACTACAATTAAATTTAGAATTTATTTACTTGATTTCTTTCTACTTCAATTACGCTTAATAATAAAAGAACTAAGCATATAAGTTAAATAATAATTTTAATCAATCTGGCTGCCATGACGTTTACATAGTGCGACATAATATTTTAATGGGGACTCATAATTATTTAGACTTCATACAAAATACAGATATATAATAGTTATTGATATATATTTATTATTGGTATATTATATTATATATATATTAATATATATATATATATTATATAATATATATATATATATATTATTATTTATATAATATATATATTAATTTAACTTCAGAAGCTATATATTGTAAATTTTCTCCGTATTATTATAAATATCAAACTTTGGTTTATTATTCAGATTCTACCTACCCCATGTATATCAATATCATAATATATAAATAATAAATATATACTACTCGACTATATGGATCATTGAGTAGAAAATAATGTTTCCAGTGGTTACTTTAGTAATAGATAGTAATAGTATTAAAATAAGATTAGAATATAGAATAGAAGATTAGTATAGATAGATAAAGAATATAATGAATAGATAGATTAAGATAGATAGAGTTAAAGAGAATACTGTAGAGAGAGGAGATGAAATAGAGTGAAGAGCGTACATAAGTATGAATATATAAAGATAGAATCATATAAAGGAGAGAGAGGAGAGAGAGAGAGGAGAGAGAGGAGAGGAGAGAAGCTAGGAAGTTTATGTGACAAATACCTCCGATATAGAAATAGTCACGCCGATTAATGCAGCTTAAAGTTATTGAAGTCCTAGCGTATGTCATCCAATGATGACAAACGATGAGTTAGTTTGTTTTTATGCCACTATTTAAAACGTAGTGTGATATGTCGAGGAAGCAAGTATTTGAGTATTTGTTACATAATATTATTTACTTAGAATATTAAATGTAATTATCTATCAATTAAAGTCTGATCCTATTGTTACAACCTAACTACCTAATATATTCAGCTGATTCTATACTAAGTAGACATTTAAACTACTAAGTAATAATTTGATTTGACTCCCTGAAATACGTTGTATTTGGTAACACACATAAAAATATTGTCTTATCATTATATTAAAGCTCCCATAAATTATTTTAAGAAGCAGAAATAATTTCTAATGTAAGAAATATAATATTTATTGCATTATTCTATATTTTCTCAATTATAAATAAATGATAAAATATTTAAATTTACTTGTATTCGTTTTTTACGTCACAGTTGCATGAACCTGGCTTCTTATACAAGGAAGAAAAGGTTTATCAAGCTATTTAAAGGCCAAGTGTAATACTATATGTATTAGGAAATTAAAATAGTTTATACAAGATATATACCTGCTAGTATATATCATGATGAAGTAAGGATACCGTACCTAGTAAGGAAATAAGTCAGGTACTACATACTCTTTTTAGTATTAAGCTCTCAGAAATCAAAAGACATATCCTTGTGAGGCTATATAAATTACAATGTTATACCTAATTATGCTAACACATTACATGAAGGTGTACCGATGAGATTAGGAATGGCAGCAAGAATTCGTCGAAAGTAGCATTAGATAGAACTTTCTTTCGTGTAAAGATAGTTAATTTGTCCTCTAATCTGAAATGAACTAAACAATTACTCTATATTGAATAGTTTTGCTATTGCTCCAATTTTTTGACACCGGATTACAGGTTGGTAGACCCTTTATATAACTGATATACCTACTATAATTTTTAATATAATATTTATTTATAAAAGAACGTTATAAAATATATAATTAATTATGTGTTCTATTTTAGAATTTGAGAGATTTTTAAATATATATCATATAATATTAAATATATCATATATAGTTATTTTTTTATATATATATATATATTTTAATATATATATAATATATATATTAACATTATTATATTATGTATATTTATTAATATATTTATATATATATATAATAATATATAGTCATATTTAACAGCTTTAGGTGCGGAAGCGTACAGTTAACAGCAACGTACCATTGCCACCGATTAACATTTTGATGCCTTTCACTGTCACAGTGAGTGAAACGTAAATAAATTTGAAAGTAATAAAAAGTTTTAATGTATTTAATCAGAAGTGACAGACAGAAGTAACACATTTTTAAAGACTTGTTTTGAAGAAATTAGGTAAAAATTACTATTGATTAAAAAATAATTAAAAATAATAAAAAATAAAATTAAACAATGACTTAATGATATAAGGTAACTAATTTTTCAATGTACATGACGCATTTGGAGACAAACAATTTCATAAGATTAAATATTGCGAAATGATAATTTTGTTGTGACCAGATGCTTGATAGAAATATTGGATTTATTGATATAAAAAAAATTTTTACTATATATATTTTTTAATATTATATATATATATATATAATTTTATTAATTATAGTTATTATATATTTAAATATTAAAGTATCTTTAATAGTCTAAAATTGATAGAGTAAGATTCCTTTCATAGTTTACATAGTTATATAATTATATTAATATATTATAATTAATTATAATATCATATACTAATATTATATATATTGAATTATAATAGAAATTAATGACAGTAATTATATTGTAAATATTATAAGTATCTTATAATAGTACTAAAATTGATAGAGCTATAGATTCTACTGGTAATATACTTATATATATAATATATATAAGATTATATAATTATATTTAATATATTAATATATATATATATATCTATTTATATATATATAATAATTATATACTATATATATATATATAATAATATCTATTATATATATATATAATAATATTATCTGTATATATATATATTATATATTATATATATATAATATATATATATATATATATATATATATTAAATATTATATATAATTATTATATATAAGGGAGGAAAACAGTTTCATACTTCTCATTTTGACAAGTTTAAAGTTTTCGCTGACCGAAATGTACTCAATTATCTCTTCAGCGACAACTGAGAACCTTTAAACTGTTCAATTTGAGTAAATTTTGACAAGTTTTCTTTTTGTCTATATAATGATAGTATATATATATATATATATATATATATATATATATATAATAATATTATATATATATTATTATATATATATATTTATATATACTATATATACTTACTTATATTTGCAAATGACAAACAGAGATAAGAGTTGGGAAAAGAGAACCCAGAATATTAGATTGCACATTTTCATACCAGGTTAAAAGTTATGTTTTTTCTTCTACATAGAATAAAATATTTGGCAAAGATTTTCGGGATGAAAAAAACAAATGGTACGAGGTTTTTTTTTTTAATTTAAAAACGAAGATAATTAATTCCTTAAGGCGAATATCACGAAAACAATCACAGTTAAATAGAGATTTATTGAGATTTCGCTGAAGGTAAAGAGAATGCAATGTACAACATTAATGTCGAAGAGACAATTAATCTCGGTTATGGTTCCTGCATAAGATTAGGCAGACGCACCGGAGTGCCCGGATTGCGAGTGCGGTGCAGGTGCGGGTGCGCTAAGATGACGGGTGGGTGCGGTGCGGTGCGGTGCGGTGCGGTGCGGTGCGGTGCGCATCAAAATTTCAGCAACCTATTGCGGTGCGGCGTGGTGCGGTGAGGTAACATGACGAGTGGTGCGGTGCGGAGCTAGTGTACGACTTCCCTGTGCAGTACATTGCGGTGCGGTGCGGTGTGGAAAAATCCGGAGCTCGGCCAACCCTAGTTCTGCGGTTTCCGAAGGATCCCACAATCTGATGTAGTAATTATTTTAAAGGAAATCAAAGAGAAACCGAAGTACCAAAGTACCAAAAGCAATCTCTTTGCCAAATTCGAGGACTGCTCTGAGAAGACATATACTAGAGATAAGGAGGCATGATCGGAGGAAATCGTAGACTCAGAAAATAAGTTTAGCAGTGTAAAGAGCGAGGATTGGGAGATAAGGAATCGATCTGGGTTAATGTTGATTGTATTCATTCAAGAAATTGCTGGAGATACTGGTACAGAGACTGACCATTTTGATCAAGGCGGAAAAAATGAAAAGGGAATTGAACAGCCAGTATCTTGATAAACTAGAGGGAAAACCATTAGCGGTAGCCCTATTCCTTTAGGAGGGGAATTCTCTAGGTAATTGACCTAGGATCCGGACTAATTATCGAACCCGAACTCATGTCATACAACTCTGAAACTCTGAAACAAGCTGCAATTGAAAGCAGTATCTTGATAGAGGAAACCATTAGCGGTAGTGAAGATTAATGTCAACAAGATTGATGATTTCGGAGAGAGAGAGAGAGAGAGAGAGAGAGAGGAGAGACGAGAGAGAGAGAGAGAGAGAAGAGAGGAGAGAGCGAGAGTAGAGGGGAGAGAGAGAATGTGTTACATTTTGTGGTTAGATAGCGGCTATCGTGGCTCAACCGGTAGAGTGACAGAATCCCAAAGGTAAGGGCCCGGGTTCCATCCCCCGTCCGGATCTTAGGTCAGAAATTAGCTAGGAGAAGTTAACTAAACTGAACTAAGGTATTTAGTCGTAGATCCACAAGAGAACCTAAGTCTTAAGGTGAAGAATTAAGTTCACCTTAAGACTTAGGTTCTCTTGTGGACTTGTCTTAAGGTGAACCTAATTCTTCACCTTAAGACTTAGGTTCTCTTGTGGACCTGTCTTAAGGTGAACCTAATTCTTCACCTTAAGACTTAGGTTCTCTTCTAGACCTGTCTTAAAGTGAACCTAATTCTTAACCTTAAGACTTAGGTTCTCTTGTGGACTTGTCTTAAGGTGAACCTAATTCTTCATCTTGAGACTTGGTTTTCTTGTGGACCAAAGTCTTAAGGTGAAGACTTAGGTCCACAAGAGAACCTAAGTCTTCAGGTGAAGAATTCAGAGATTTCTAATTAGGAAGTCGAAAACAAAAACGTCACTGTCCACATTATTCACATCAACCTTTTTTTTATGAAAATTGAGGATAGAGAGACAGTAAAAGGGAGCTGTCGCCTGTCACCTGTCACCTGTTGGAGCATTCAAACAATATTCTCAGTTAAGAATAAGATATAAGGTCTAGAAAAAAAGGAGTGATGTTGAACAAAGCGAAAATTTGAATAAAATATTGTAGAAATTAATGAAGAAAAAGAACAGTCACGAAAACAAGGCGACAATTCCGTGGCGGCATCAACCCCATCAATGGAGTCCGCCAACTATTAAACGATGAAGGTGGAGGAATGGATTAGGGTCTATCTTTGGAGGCCGAAACTTTTGTTTTCTCAAATGCTACAGTTGTGGTCAGCATTTTAAAAACTGTTAAAAGTTTGTGACTAAGTAAAGGATGCGCGGTTTGTGAAGAAAGAAGAAGAAAGAAGTACTTGCTAGGACAAACCTGTGATATTTCTGTGTTGATTCAAAAATATTCAGAAAAATGTTTACTGTGTTAATGGGGTTTGGAAGGGACTAACAAATGAGCACTGGGCTGCATCGAAATGTTTCACCGCTCACTCTGACACTCGATATACCCACTAGTAGGTAAGTGGCTCACTTTTGAGCATTCCTTCACCCTTTCCATATATATATATAATATATATATATATATATATATATATATATATATATATATATGAATATAATATATATATATATATATATTATATATATTAATTATATGATATATTATATATATAATAATATATATATTGAGATGAACATGGTCAGATTTGTATTTATGTACTGAAGCGTTATTGAAAATTTGTTTCAAGTTTCCGTTATAATTTTACAAATGAGTTTCGTAGAAGTTTTCATAAAATAGTTTCAAGTGACAAAACAATTACGAACATTATTTGTAAAACAAATTTAACATATTAAAACACATAAACCTAATCATTCATTATATTATATATATATTTATATTATATATATTTTATTATATAATTATCATTATATATATCAATATATAATATATATATATATATATATATATCATATATATATATAATTTATAATATATATATATATATATATATATATAAGCGGTTTCTGACCTTTGATGATGATACCTTTAACTTCTCCCAACAAGTTATCATCACAGCAGCAGAAGCCTTGGCATCCCGCCAGATCTTCGAGTAGGCGTATTGGCAAACCCTTTGGTGGTCCCAAGTGTGTGCAAGCTAACCGGGAGAAGAAAAAGCTTTACAGGCAATTACAACACGGACACCTGCACCACCACCAGAACACTTATTTTTACAGCAAAAAGACTGCCGCGAAGATCTCGATCCGAATTAAGATCGCCAA
>JABUQX010107622.1:12500-52500 GCA_015478945.1 Trachelipus rathkii
CGTGACCTCTAATCAATACAAGAGCGGGGGCTCTCCGGCTATCCTCCCCGTAGGGGAGGAATTAGTCTACGCGGTAGTCTCATCTCGGAATGCCTCGAGAGACTCTCCAGATTCAGCATTCCATTCATGGTGTGGCTGAGACGTTTTGCTCTTGGGCGTATTCCTTTATGTTAGAAAATCATAAGTATAAAGAAAGCTAAATCAGTTTACATGCTATGTCTGTGAATTTTTATAGGATTTACTTCGATATAACGTCTCTAATACGTGGTGATCGAATATTACTACGTAGTGGGGTACGATTGGAAATATATTTACTACTACTCTTTTTTTATAAATTTTTCATCTCATTTAAATATCTATCTCAAATCTCTTATCTCATTCGGCATTTATTAAAATGTATTGTATTGTCTCCTTCAACGATCTGCTGCTATTTATTAAAGGAAATAAATAATGTATCCATGATGAAGACTTTTTATTGTGTTCTTTTTTTTTTACATATTTAATGACACAACTCGTTAATTATGTTGGACTCACTCTCGCTTAGATGGTATATAGTAATGTGATCCTTTTCGTGGCCGTTAAATGGTTCTGGGAATTGTTTTCTCTGTGTGAGATATGGGTTGTGTCGCTGTAAGATCTCCATTTATTTTTCACTCTCGATAATAACAGTTTCTATCCAGTCATATATATATATATATATAGTATATGAGCTTCAAATTACCCTTAGTTTGGAAGTTATTTTCCATTGGGGGCTTATCGTGATTCCAAGCCTTATATTTCGAATATCATTGGTTTGATCAAAGCTGAGGAGTTACTATAATAATATTGACCTTTCTTTTCTAACTCTTGACTACTTCATGTTCTGTGCGGCGTTGACGTTTAGGGTAATCACACTATTCTACTCTTTTCTATAGGTACTTAGTCGAGCATTCTCCAATCCGTACCCTTGTGTCGCTCACGTAGTAGTAGAACTAATAAGAGAGTGATCTGTCTCTATTCAACAATCCTCGAATTAAATGAAAAAAAATAAACCTTTATTTAAAGTTGAAATAACTTTATCTTAAAACAAGCAGCGTGAGAAATTAATTAATGAACTTTATTATATCAAGGCTACTTAACTCATAGCTTAGCTAGCACTTACTTATACTATTTTATGAATAGATGTATTAAAAAACTTCACTCCTGCTTTTTAAGTACTAACGTCTGCGATCTACATGTAAGAGAATTTAAGTTATGAATTGATAGATTAGGTAAGTTATTTTCTATATATAGTTATATGTTTTCTGCTTATACTCCATATATATTGTAAATAAGGGTACCTGAGCCGCAGAATGACGCTCACGTGATGAGGAGAAAAGATAAAGTCTCCACCCGTTATGAAAGAAATAAGAAGAAAGAACTAGATAATAACTCAAGACTTGTCACGAGGAATATAAGTAAAGTATATGAGTGCTGTGAGTGATGAAGGAGAATGTGTTCTGAGAGAACAATTTTGTTTCAGTGAATGTTGTAGAAACTTTTTTAGAAAAGAATTGGATAAAATACAAATTTAAAAAATTAATCAAATATTTAAAACATCTATATATTGATAAATGAAGAGAATAGCGATTTAAATATTATTAAATCTTGAATTTCTTTTGATGTAACAAAAGTTATTAATAGCAAATTAAATTAAAAATGGAACCTCGGTGGAATTTTGCTTTCGTTATTTATTATATATATAATGAATTAGATAATATTTAAATTCTGATACTTGTTATAGTTTACGTAAGATGGATTATGATTAAATACTAGTCACGAGGAAGGATCTACAGCTCGTCTCAAATTGTGGCAAGGTGTCGTGTTGAGCAGCTTCAGTTTGTGTTAGAGAAAATTAGCTCCTAATTCTAAAGCGATATGACGCCTAATAAGTTCGATGCACTGGGTCGGGGTTGTCGTTTTCGCTGTAGTGTGGTTACTACACACTTCTCTCTCTTCCTCTTGGTACACATCTTATCGTAAAAAACGTTTCAAATATGAGAAAAACATTTAAATAGCAATATACTAATAAAAATATATAGAAACCATGAGAGACAAAAAAAGGTCAATATATTACTATCATATATAATAAATAAATAATTGTTATAAATAGATTTAATAATTTCATTACTGCAGATTTGCAAGATTATAATTTCACATCCTGCTGACTAGCTGGAAATTTGAATTTAAAGTTTTTGAAATATTGGTATATAATATAGAGGGTAGATCATAATATAGTATGTATATTATAAAATATATATGTTTATCTATTATTAATTATACTATATATATACTAAATAGTTAACAAGTTACTATAGTAATATAATAATTTTTAATTCGAGTATAAGAAAAATAATACTAATAATAATTATATCTCTAATAATAAATAAAAATAATTTTCAATTTGCAAGGATAAACACGGTTCAAAGAACATGTTAAAAATACGACACGCGCGATTGGTTTGGCAACAACGCCAAACGGCAACATTAATGCGCACTGAGAGTACGAGCCTAAACATGAGCAGGAAGGCGTTGTCTCCTTTATATACTAAAAGGTATATTGGATTTATTTATTGCAGCTAGAAGCTACGGCTATGTGCTAATGCAAAGTTAAACAGAGTGAAGAAAAAGTTTTGAATTAAACACCCCCACCCTCCCTTATATTCGCGCCAAATTTATTTTTATAATTAATTATTGATAATTTAATTTTTTTTTTTTTTTTGGTTTTTAATTTAGAGTAAAGATTTTTTTTAAAATTTTCTTATTGTTATTACTATATTATGTTATTATTAAACATTGTATTATTGTTTATATTGTTTTACTTAATTATTAATTTGTTCTTAAAAATAAGAAAGGCAATGCCTACCCAGCCTATCCTTAACTAACGCCACCGAATTATAATAATAATTAGGCTAGTATATTATAGTATAAATATCTTAATATATGAATTTACTTTATTTGTATAATATAATACTCAGTATATATATAATAGTAATAATATATTATATAGTCGTATAGTTTATATTATTGAGCGAAATAGTATGTATGAACCTATATAAGTATAATAATTAATAATAAATAGTCAATATAGAATATATATATATAAAAATAAAAAAATAAAAATAAAAAAAAAAAAAAAATTTAATAGTATTATAATGGAAATTTTGACTAAACAAGCTGTAACTGTTGCTTAAATGACGTAGTTTTGACGAGTTTTTAATTTTGCGAAGTTCCGTGAATCGTACAAAATAATTTGCAAATTTGAGTTCGATTTTTTTTAGATAGAAAGCATTTGTATTAAGGCATATGTATTTTTTCTGCTATACTAATTTTTAATATTTACACTACATATAATAATTATATATTCAAATTAATTCTTATTAAATAAGAATTAATTCTACTTAATAATCACATTTCTCTATTTTTATTGATTTAGGGATATGGTAATTTTTATAAATAAACTTTACATAAACTGAAAATAAGAGAGAGAATAATAAATTGGATACGTTGAGGCTTTATTGTGTATTATTAATTAGTTTTTTTAACGTGGTTATTGTGATGTTGCAGTTATTAAAATGTCTTTGCAGTGTGTGAAAAGCAATTCCTTTTACTAAATATTATATATTTCTTGATAAATTGTATCATGATTTCTCTTTTACATCGCTATACTACAGTATTAGCTAGAGACGGCAGATCCCTTACGATAATCACATTAATACTATTGATAGAAGTGAAGCGAATAATTCTATTAGAGGAGGGATTTACCTTCTCTTTTTTTTTTTTTTTTTTTTTTATTTGAATAAATAAATTTTTTAACTTATAGGAATACCCTAGGGTAACGAAAAGATGTGAGTCCGGGCTCTCGTCACGGTGGACGAACAGGTTGGGGGCTCATCCCAGCATGTGGATTGGTCTCCGAACTCCGCTCTTTTGGTCTTTGGTGTTCGCGCGGGTTCTCCGACCATCTCCCTCCGGTATGTAAGTCCCTCCTTTGGTCCCCTGTGGCTCGAGCGCCCTGAAAAAACTTAAAATTTTCACAAAATAACACATCTGTTCACCAAATTTCAAGGGGCTCGTAGCTCAGACGGGGGACAGAGGGGGGGACGTTTCGATAAGGGTGGGGATGGTTCGGAGGAACCCCGCGACAGCGCAACAAATACCAAAGAGCGGGGGTTCGAGAGACACATACGACGTGAGTGGGGGGAATTAGTGCCGGCCAGTCGAATCCTACTTTGGGAGGATGTCGAAAAGACCAGCCCATTCACTCCCTGCCATCTAATGACGGATTTACCAACTTAGCTGAGGCGATCTTTCATATTTGAGTCTAAAAATTAAATAATTTTACTTCAAAAAAAAAAAAACAATAAATATAAAAAGTTATATATTTCTATAACTCTAGAAATTTTACGAATGATTACAATATATAATTTGTTTTTACTGTAGTCTGCCGTTCTCTAGCTCACAATACTATGGTGATGTTCATTTAAAAAAATCTGATCTCCATAAAGTATATGAATACTCACTTGTAATTTAATAATATACTTAGTTATTATTAATATTCATCTATTTATTGTTTAGATAATATATATTTTATTATCCCTAAATATATAATTAATTGGTAGTATACTATAATACTAATAAATATACTTTATAATATATATATACTGATTATATTATTATAATAGTTATTAATTTATAGTAAGTTGTATACTTATAGATATATTTATCTATAATACTATATTACTATTATTTATTTATATATTTTATATTTTATTACAGAATCTTTCTCTACTGGATCAGAATATACTCCAGTAGTCTTAAATGATGTTAGTTGTATTATTATATATTAGAATGCTCATTAATGTATCTAAATCAATGTATGTAGTGAATATTGTAGATTTGAAATAATGATAAGAAAGAGGACTCGTAGTAATGAGAAGATGATGTGATGACGATTGATCAAATTGTAATGAGAGATGCGTAGTCAGTACAGATAGCTCGAGTATCGAAGGGCTGGGCATTAGCGACCTTAGTCTACTTAATTTAGATGATAAAGATATCTGTTGAGGCGATTAAATATATGAATAGAGGCGAGAGAGAGAGAGAAGCGAGAGAGCGAATTGAAAAAACGAACCGCACTTTTTTAACTGTTACTGAGAACAGTACAGTTTCTAACAAATGTTTGCCTATATATATAAGTATTAAGTAGATAGTATATATATATAGTATATATATATATATAATATATTATAATATATTTATATATATATATATTATTAGATATTATTATAGTATATATATATATATTTAATATTGATATATCGCATGCCTATAGTAGGCAAATTTGGTAGAAAAACTGTACTGAGATAATACGTTTAATAACGCTTTGATTGGTTTTTATTTCAGCGTCTCTCTCTCTTCTCTCTCTCTTTCTCCTCGTCTCGTCTTCTCGTTCTCTCTCTTTCGTCTCGTCTCTCTCTCCGTCGCTTAATATAATTCATATTAGGCTACTCGAATGATATATTGTTTATTATTCTAAATTAAGTAGATAGGAAATGCTCAGCCTACGACTGATTCCTGATCATGTGACCTGAAACGAATAATGTGAAGCAACATATTTCATTACTAGAGTCTTTTTTATATATTTATATATTATACATTATCATTATTTTTGATTTTTTTTATATTCTAAATCCATATTCTTAAATGTACTTGAATTATATATACTATTATATTATATTTTATTATTTAATATAAATTTATATTACTATATTAGTATATATATATAACTATAGTATGATATATATTACTATATTTTAAATTTATAATATATATATATAATATTATTATATATATGGTATATTATTCTTAATCAATGTACTTTAAATTAATAAAATATTTTAACACTAGCAGATATAAATTATATTATTATTTATATATAGTATATTGGTCGTTTTCTTTTTTCATAGTGTTACTCGGCATCGACATAACGATTATATTTTTTCATGCAGCTGTCCAACCGGACACTAACCGCGTTTTTCTCACAGGACACATCCTCTGCCTTGCCATTCCTCTTGGCGTCTTTATGAGGCATATCTGTCTCGACATTTTGGTAGCTGAATCAGTCTTTCCAGTATGAGTCCTCCAAGACTGCTCCATTTCTCTACTCTTCGGTTGAGATCTTCCCGCTTCGGTTCTTTTTTTCTGCCGTCAGGTTTCAAAAATGGTGTGTCATGTCCCTCGGTAAATGCCATTTTGATGGCATTTATTTTTTCTTCGGATTCTTGTCTAATGTGTATTTCTCTACCCCGTCAGTTACACAAAGATCGACGTTTAAATAATCTTCTACGAGCTCTGGTAGTGTAGATACACGGTCTTTCATGTCCATATGGAGAAACGAATAGTTTATTAACAAAGATATTTTAGTTATAGAGCAGTCTCACGAAACATTTTCTCCACTCCACCATCTCAATCTCCACATCCATCTCTCCCAGTTTATCCAATTGTTTTAGTTTCATACAATTTTAGGGGCTTCCCACCATGCTGAGTCACGACTTAATTGTATTGCGTCTAATTACATGTATACATTCGCTTTTGCTGTCTCTCTCCACTCTTTCAATCATAAGGTCTTATATACCTCATCGTACGCGCTTTTGTATACTGCTGTCCTCTCTTCTCGTTGTGTCATGATTTCGCTCCGTAAAGCAAGGTCGGAGTCGTATAGCATAGATTAAAAATAACATAGCTTAATATTTTAACCTCTATTACGATGTTTTTATCTTTCATAATGGGGGATATATAAATATTCATATATAATTCATACTTTTATCCATTCGTTGAAGCGTCACATCTACTCGCTCAACTATGTTCACCTTTCTGCTAAAATCATCCTACTCAGGAGAATAATTGCAGGTATTCTAACTGCCTCACCTCCTCCCGGCCTCATACACTCCAGAATGACCTACGATGAATCCCCCGCCTTCAGCCAATTTTTCGCTCCGCCAGAGTTAAATTGATTAATACATCTCTGCTCTGTACGTTCATCCTCAAATCCTCTCTCTTGCTTTTTTTTCCATATCTTCCTTAAATCTCTTTCAATTATATTTACTATTTCTTTTTTCTTTTTTTTCGAATCGTCCTCGCCTCTCCTTCTCTCTTCAACTGCCAGTATCGTCCGCATATGCCTTAATTCGCCTCAAATTTCCTAGTCTCCTCCCTCACTTTCCTATTTTTTTTTTTTTTCACACGTCTAAATATAAATAAACGCATTGGAGATAAATAAAAACACTCCCCTGCTCATCCTGTTTTCACCTCATCGCATTCTATCGCTTTTTCGCACTTCAGTTCTAACATTATCAAACTGCATTTCTCATAGCATACTTTCTATTGCCTTCTTAAATCTACCTCACCATGAATTCTCTCCATATGCTCTCCAAAGAGCATTTTTCTTTGGCACTCTGAATCAATGCTTTTGCAGGTCGATATCGCTACAAAGTAATCTCTTGCCATAATTCCAGCATCTTCTCCGAACAATTCTTAGTGTGAATAATAGGTCCGTCGTTCCTCTTCCTCTCTATACCGTCTGTTCCTTCTCGCGAGTCTCGGCTCTTACCTTCTCTTCAGCCTCCTCTCCACTTCTTTCGGTATATTTTCGCAGATGGTCCATCAGTGAATGCCTCTCTATTTCATTACAGCTTCTGCATCTCCTTTACCTTATATATCGGTATTATTATTGCTTTCACCTTTCCGGCACCTTTCCTCTCTCCAACACTTGTTCATCAAACTGATTTGATTCTTCCTCTCAACTCTCTCCTCCTTCCACACCATTCCACAGCACTCATCCTCTCCTGGGGCTTTACCCTTCTTAATCCTTTTTATAGCCTCCTCATATTCTTCTACCGTTATCTCTCGCCTTCCTCCTCCTCTTCCTCCTCCTCGTCTGATCTGTCAGCTCTTCCCTCTGTTCTCTCTTCTTTCTCTACATTTAGCAGATCTTCGTAGTATTCCGTCTCTATCATTCTTTCCTTCGGATTCACAAGAATCTCTCGTTTCTATCTTTATATTTCTAGTTACGTTTTTTGGTTTTTATGTCTTCACCATCTAAATATCTTTTTCTTCCCTTCGCCCACATCTCTCGTTATTTCTCCTGTTATTGATTTTTCTCGCTTCTCCATGGATTTGTGAACCTTTATTACTCTTGCAGTGCATTGATTGCCATGTAAAATAATTCTTCCTAGCGAGTGTCTCAGCTGTTTCTCTTCTCGCTCGATAGCGTGTTACTTATCATCTTTTCTGCTTTTTAGCATTTAATGTGTGACTATATATATCATCTAGTGGTCGTTTACACACCAGGGTGTAAATTGTTCTTCCTAGTACCGCCAAACACATATCTATCTCATTTTCGTTTTATTTTTTTTTTGATATATATAGGTGTGTGATATACTAGTCTCAAACATGATAGGTTATTCTAGAGGTCAGAAGATAAACAATTATTAGAGTTTCAGTTATCTGCGAGTGTTATTTAAAATATAAACTGAAAAATAATGGGATATCACTATAAAGGGTATAAATATAGGTGAAATCCTAGAAGTGAAAATAACGTTGGACGGATTGAATGAAAGGAATGACATAAGCCGAACGAGAAAGGAGAAGTAATTCAAAGGAAAAGTATGTTTCTAAGAATTTCGTCATATGTTTAGAGCTATAATAAAATTACTTCCACCCATTAAAATGTAAATTAAAAAAAAGTAAATATCGTGAGTATTATATTATATCATTATATTATTATATATATATATATATATTATATATATATATTATATATATATATATATATATATAATAATATTAATTTTTAATATTATGATTATAACATATTATATTATATATTAATAATACCGTAATTATAATTATTATTAAAGTCTTCCTGTTTTATAGTATACTTCTATATACTATTATAATAATATATATATATATATAATATACTAATTATATATATATATATATATATATATTAATAATATATATATATATAATTATATATTTATATATATCTATAATTCAGAGGCGACTCCTGCACTCGTGGTACTCGTGCTCAGCACGAGTTAACATTATCAAGTAAAACGATCTATTTTTTTATCAAAATTTAGTGATGTACGTTTAAATTCTCCTCTCACTACTACTCTATTTGATACAGCATATTGGTCAATATGAAATTATTAATGGGCAGAAATTAAACGATACTTTAGGTAAGATAACCGCTATTAAATAAGCTTTTAAAACCTATTAAAATGGGCGAGTTCATGCCCATATCTGATGGCGGAGACGGCATCTGTGAAATTTTGATTGATTTTAACTGCTAATCAATATCAAAAACATGTTAATCCTGGAATCGAACTACAGAAAACGTTAGAAAAAAGAAAACGGTTTAGAGGAAGAACTCTTATTTATATATATTATATATATATATAATATTTATATATATTATATCCTATATATTATATATATATATATATATATATATATTATATATATATATATATATATATTTATTATTATATATTAATATATATTATATATATATATATATAGTATATTGATGGTAGATATATATATATTATATATATTATATTACTATATATATATATATATATTATATATTAATATATATAATATATATATATAATACTTTCTCTCGTGGTTTGGAAAGCAAGCACATGTCAAAATGTTCGAAAAAGGAAGCCTTCTGATCTCTTTTAATATGCCTATAGCTCTCACTTGTATTATATCCAAGATGTTTTAACTCTATTCACTTCATTTTTCATATCTGGAATCTCATTCACTTCTTTCGATCGCACGCCAGTACGGCTTTCGGCGCTGAGTCATATGGCGAAATACTTTCTATATAATGATTTATGGTTTTTCCGTCCTCAGAGGAACTACGGGGAGACTTGTGTTGGCGCTTGACATACAAAGCCTTTGAGCGGGTATGGCACGCGGTCATTTGGCTCTCAAGCTTCTCTTTGGGTTTTTCCTTTCTCTTGCTTAACTTTATGTCTAGTTTTCTTTCAATCGTCATATCGGCTGTTGTTGATGGGGCGACTTTCTTCTTTTTCTTTCAATAAGTGGTGTTCTCAGGGTTCTGTCTAAATCTCTCTTTTCATTATGATTTCTCACCTGCCTCATAACTTTATACACTCGTACGCCTTGACCGCCTTTTTCTTGACTCATTTCAATCCTGTCCTCTTTTACTTTCTAGAATTGCCTTCGTCTTAAATCTTTTCGATTCTATTTCGTTGACCTGGATAGAAATTTCGGGTGGGGTCTCTCAACCCTTGTGAAATTCATTCTTTAAAAAAACCCAACTTATACAAATCTCCTCTCTAAAGAATCTTCTATTTCCTATCTCTTTGACGTTCTCTCGTCTTCCTGTTGACAATAATAAACATCCTGCCTTAACATAACAAAATAATGTCTTAACCTCACATCACACGGTTGCTAGGGCGGGGCCTCAAAAAAATACTGGGAGTTTTGTTTAGGCTGCGAGACTTTTTTTTCCTCTTCTCGTTTACTCCAAGTATAAAGAGCCTCATTGCCTTGTTATCGGAGTACTAGTTTTCTCATATCTGGGTGGGCTCTGGTTTTACCTCTGTTTTTTGATAGGGTCGTGTCAAAGGCCAACACAGGGGTGAATAAATGGTTCTGCACTTCTTCCATTCTCGATTGACCCTCATATCTTTGCGGCGCGTGTTTGGTGCTCTTATCATCTTTTTCTATAGGTACGCAGGCGGCAGGTGCTTCGAAGGGAACTTACCACTCGCGTTCCACCACCTTTACGCAACGGCCTCGTAGAAAGGGGTGGCTGTGTCGGGATTTGAGTTTGTGTTGTATAGGTAACTCCAAGCTTGTTGCGTGCGGTGCTTCCTGCTTTCCTGCCACCTCTGTTGTGGAATTCTCTTCCATCTATATTCTGTGTTTCCTGCTGAAATTTAATCTCTTTCATTTAAAGCCTGGGTCTGTGCTCATCTGCTTAATTTGCTTTAAGTTGCTGAATAACTGATGTGTGTCAATACACTCCTATGAATAGGGCTACTCGTGAGTTGGATTGTGAAAATGTAATATATATATATAATATATATCATTATATATATTATATAGTAGATATATATACTATATATTATGATATAAGAAACATAGATTGTACTATGTAGACGATTTAGAAAATATATATATAATATATATATATACGAGGAGAGAGAGAGAGAGGAGAGAGAGAGAGAAGAGAGAAGCAGAGTAGTAAAAGTTACTTGAGACGGTCGGCACTAGATATAATATTATATATATAATATATTATCATACATATTATATTTATATATATATATATTATATATATATATATATAAATAATAGTTAATATAATTAATTTATAAAAATTAATATTAAGATTTTTTGTTTTGTTAATTTAGGGTTATTTTTATTTTATTTTATTTTTTTTTTTTTATTGTTTTATGTGTGTTTTTTTTTTAATTATTTTGTTCTACATCTCAGATGATTATTTGTAAATTATATATTTTTTTTTTTTTTTTGGGATTTTTTCTCTGTTTACTTTTTTGTTGCCTTTTTTAATATTGGTGACTGTCTTTTCTCGTTTTTGTTTTATTTTATCTGACTCTTGAATTTTTTTTTTTTTTTTTTTTGTTTTTAGTATCTATTTTTTTTTTTTTTTTTTTTTTTTTTTTTTTACAGGTTGCGACCACTCATGGGCTGAGCCCTTTTTCACGGTTTGGGAGAAATGAAATAATTATATTGTTAAATTTTTAGAGATTGAATTAATGAGATTTAAGTGTAATAATGCTCTCCAAACCTATTTCGCATATATCCTTTCTAGGTTGATCGTAGATAGACATAGATGGTTTTTTTAAAAGAGAGTAAGATTTTATATCTGCAGTTCAGTGAATAACACATGATGTGTAGGAGTTTTTTCCACAAAAGAAGGTAGATGGTTAAATATTTAGAAGGTCGCTACACGAGCAAGTTTTGGAATCATTGTTCAATGCTTACATATATTAACAAAATTCGTGCCGTAAATGCAAAGCACCCTGTTGTACGCGGTAGGCGGCGCAGCGTGGTGAGGTAATGATGTTTAAAATAAAGAGTGTCCAATTTTCACCGAGGAACTTCCATTGCAGTATCTTAGTAAAAGAGATAAGTGCGCCAAACGTACGTTACAGGTCTGAAGGGTCAAGGGAGTTAGAAAGTAGGGACAAGTTAATTAGTCTTATTAAGATTAGAAGTAATCCACCACTGCCAGAAAAAGAAGGTGGAATATGGAGGACACTCCAAAAATAGATAAGGAAACAAAAGTAACATAAACCAGATAAAGAACCTTATATACTGGGAAACTGTTCAGGAAGAAAAAACAGACTCCACAGCTTCTTTGAAGGTGCCTTAGGAAACGTATCCGAGTTCAATGGTGGAGATAAAATGTTTTTTTATTTTTTTCATATAATTAGTAACTATGATTACAAAGACAATATAAATTAAGATGATTAAAAAAGAAGACAAAAGAAAAATAAGTGATAACAATTAAAATTAATTGATAAAGTAAGCCAAAACGTTGATTTATGTTTTTCATGAGAAAGAAATGAGTTTTAATGCAGCGAGTGAAGATTCAAGGTAAGGGTAATAACAATTGTTTTGGGTAAAATACGAGTTCTTGTATTGGGTTTTTGTATTTTTCATATAGGGATTTTTGAATGTTATACATAACAAAATGTCAGAACGATCAATTAAGCGGGCAAGTCAAGGCGACAACTAACCTATATGGATCGGCAATGCATTAAGTCTATAACCTAACTAACCTACTAATTGAAATCGACGATGCAGTAAATTTCGACCTACAACATGGGTCTACTTTGCCGTAACCGATTTTCTAATGTTTTCTGGTAAGATTTTTGCATTAGAAATAATCAACCGAGAAGTGCTTTGTCTCGGACGCTTCGCATGCAAACGTAAGATTCGGTAAAAGAATGCGGAAATTTTTAAAACAAGCTTCACATATTATTTTATTTAAATTTTGCTCTCACAGTTAATTCTAAATTTAGGAAACAAACACATATAATAATCTTAATGATGTTAATTTTTGCTGTTTATATTACAATAAAAAGCAAATATAAAAAGCCCACCCAGTAGCAATCGCTGAGAGAGCGAAAGGTATATACAATACAATTATTTTATCGCATATTCTATGCAACACCCAATAAAAAAAAAAAAAAAGAATGTTTTATACGTGAGTGTTTAGCAAGAGTAAAGAAGTACGATAGAGCCGTCGAACGAGATAGGATAGTTGGAAGGTGTTTTTAAGTTGGTGAAGAAAGAGATGTGAAGGAGTTGAATTTTTATGAAGTTACATTTCACAATAATCACAGTGTTAAATCTTCTACTTTATTAATTATATTTTATTAATTATATAAATAAAATAAAATTGAATATTAAATTATTATTTTATTTTATTATTATTAAATTTCAATTTTATAAATATTTTCTTATATATTATTAAAATATTTATTATTAATATATCATTACAAGCTTTCTCTCTCTCGATCTCTCATGCCTCTATCATTTCTCAAAAATCAAAACGAAATCTCTGCTCATCATTCTCTATAAAACCCAGTTATCTTACTTATCTACTCGGCATAAAGCTCCACAAACTACAAAAACTATAAAAAAAAACATAACATACAAATCTTATTTTTCTTCTCTCTCATCTTCTCTTCTTCTCGTATATGTTACAGCCAAGATAACGTTCTAAAACACTTAAACTAATGATAACTATTTACTAAACAAATCATAAACTCTTCATTACACTAACATAAATACTAATCGAACGTAACATACATAACTATGATTAACTATAACACTTTTTACTTTTCATACTGTTACAATAACAATACTATACATATCATATTATAACCTACTAAAACATGATCTAACTTCTATTTTTCAACTAAGCTGATTTTAAATTTCAACCTAACTAAAAATAACCTAACCTAACAAATATCCAAAAAAACTGAACTTAATCAAATAACCAAACTAACTTAGCTTAACAACTAGACTAATTAATAAGGTTAATAAACAAAGTTCCTTTAACTATCTAAACATAATTAGATGTTATATAAAAATACTGAATCTAACCATCCAGTGTTTTAACTAACTCAATGTATGACGTATAAAAATGCAAACTGGTACAGGCAGGTTAACACTAACAGGATGGAAATCAGTATTTCTATTTTTTTATCTAATAAAAAATCTAATTTAGTTTAAGCAGGCATGTCGGTAGGGTAACTTTATTTATAGTTTAGGTATGTTAGGCTAAGTTAGGTTTGTTTTTTACGGTTTTAAGTTTTTGTTAGATATTGTTAGGTTAGCAGCTATGTGAACATTCTTGAATCAGGATCTATTGTTAGGTTACATTGGTTTATGCTAGTTAGGTTAGATTATACTGGAGAATGAGTATTGTTATGTAATAATAATAATAATATAATAATAATAATATAATAATCATAATAATAATAATAATATATGAATTAATAATATTCGTGGTCGTTTTTCAATTAAACAAGCAAAGCGACGCTATATTAGAAAGATTGGGAGTCCCATATATTTAGCAGGTGGGGTTTTTGAAAACCATCTATATATATATATATAATATTAACTATATATATATATTATATATATATATATATATATTATATATTATATATAATATATATATATATATTATATATCATATATATATATACTATATATATATATACCGGTATATATATAATATATATATTATTATATAATTATATATATATATATCATATATATATATATATATATATATATATTATATTATATATATATATATAATATATATAATATATATTATATATATATATAGATTTATATCTATATATATATATTATATATATATATAATTATATATATAATATTATATATATTTATATATAAATTATATATAATATATCATATAATATATAATATTATATATATATTATATTATATATACGTAGAAATTTTCACTCGCGCAGGATTCGAACAATTGAGCAGCAATGCGCGTGACATGCACAGGAAGCAGAAAAGCTGCCCAATCGCACTTTCCCCAAAAAAAAAAAGGAAAAAGAAGGCATCTTGGAACAGTTTATAAGTCACTTAGCCTTAGCTTAAACTCGGTATTTATTCAAATCCATAGAAGGGGTGTTGGACACTTGCTGGGGCAATGGCCTTCCACTGTGTTCCCAGGGTTACGAGACACCCAGCAAGGCGAGCACACGCGACATGGGCATAAAATATGCAACAAAATAATCAATAGTAAAAACATAGTAAAATTTTTACTTCGCTAAGATCGAATCATTGACTACAGAGTCGCCGCTTTCCAATGACATGGTCTCTTACATTGCTACCAATGCCACATCCCCGAAAATGAAAGACATTCTAGGAACAGTTTTTCCACAGTCCCTATCTCGATATTCATGTGAAATCAGTACCTTTTAAATCATGGAAGGGTGCTTGGCCTGCTGAGAGACACAGGGTATGTTGTTATGTGTTAATGTATAGTAGTGAAACTATTGGTCTGGAATAAGAGGTATAGATCTAAGTAACAATGTGTTCAGATGGACAATCTTAGGGCCGTGTTATGTGTGAGAAGAATTGAAAATCCTGAGGAAATAAACGTGTTAGGGATTGCTTATCGGTGTGAAGAAAGAAGTAAATGGAGAGGAATAGTTTAGCAGATCCCAAGTTTCATTTTAAGATGAATTTGGTATATGGAAAGGATGGATGATAGTCCGATGGTTAAGTGGATGTATAGTGGTGCGTGTGCTGGGAATCGAGCGGGTGGGGACGCGAAGAAAATGTGATATATTGAGTCATTAAATGGAATATCTGAGAGGAGAGGGTTTCGGGTATTTGTGCGGAGAGACGAGAAGGGAGAGGTAGCGACAGTAAGGCACGTCGGATTGTATCAACTATCGGGTGAGGGGGTATGTTTTGGTGCCCTGGCCGGACCGATTGAACTGAGATACTAATCAACTTTGACGTAGAATATTTCGCAGAGTTTGTATAGACCGTTACTTGTCTCGATTCTTTATGAGACTATTTATGATTGAATGATTTTATTTATTTATTGTAAGTGCGTGGTATCTCTTGGAATTCATTTTTGTGTATAAATTAAATGGGGGGATGACGATTAGGGGGTAAGCGCAGAAGATGGTCTAAGAGTCGGTGTCTTCGTGGAGTCCTCCTAGATAGGGCAGTCATGCATCGGGGGTCTCGCTTCAGTTAACCTTAATTCCTTATACTTTCTCGTCCGGTGGGTTGTTAGGCACGTCCTAGCCCCCCTTGATACCTTGCTGTGAGTAAGGATAAGAAATGTGAGTGATTATTATGTAAATATATATTTTATTATATTCCTATTATTGATATTTATTATGCAATATAAATATAAATAAAAAAAATAATAATATAATTATTTACTCTCGCCTGTTCACACTTGCCTTCAGATATCGCATAAACGTTAAAGTTTTGAGATATCTATACATATATATAGTCTATTACAACCTATGTAGATATTTGGAGAATATATTTAGTATTTACATATAATAATACTAAAAAAAAAACAATATAAAAAAAATAAATAAAAATATAAATAATATTTAAATAAATAGATAGTTGATAGTGTGTGTCGTGTAGTATGTGTTGTGTGTGTGGTAGTGTAGTGGATATTTGATAGTGTAGGTAGATATAATAAGCTAACTTTATGTAGATTAGATACCTGATGGTTACAATTATTTAAATTGCAGTTGTCATATTTTCACTTATAGACGATTATTCATGTACTATTTACTGAGCTATTATGCTCATCATGTACATATATTATTGTCATCGAATTTTACTTCATATTTAGATTCTAATTTCATGTAACTAAATATTTGTATCTTTTTACTAATTATATTACTATAATTCATACTCAGTTTTATAATAACAACAATTCAATAATCTTTTTTTTGAATATATTAATAAAATTAAATTGTCTTGTATATAATTTTTTTATTTTTTTTTTTTTAAGTGGAGAGATATTTACGTATTATTATTATCATCTTCATCAATAATATTATTTTTTTAAATACATTTTATTATGTTTAAAATTATTATAGATATTTACCGTTCTTTACGTCTCTCATAAGTAATTTCCTTTGAATAACAATGAGTGATTAGCGCCCTTATATAGAATGAATTGCGTATTATATACAACAGTTTCCTCAAATGACTCTTGTTTGTTATACTCCATTAATTAGAAAACCAATTCTGGTATACTTCATAATATACTTGCAATTAATTTGTTCTTTCGTCATAAACTGATTATGTGATATTAAAGTAGATATAGACTCTCCTGAAATTGTATGAATACTACGCTTAAGAACCGTCTCTCAACTCTCTCTTAATCAATATATTTTCGATTGTATTATATACAGTTACAAGTATATACAATAAGTTTCTACAAATTTGCCTATATAATATATTAATAATATATATTTATAATATATAATATATATAATATTTATATATAATATAAATATATATATATTAATAATATTATATATATATTAATATATATATATATATTATATTATATTATATAATATATATTTATATATATATATATTATATTAATATATATATTATTTATTAAATATATTATATATATATATATATAAATATAATTATATATATATATATATATATTATATATTAATATTAATAATTATATATATTAATATATATATTATATATCTATTTTAATAATATATTATATATAATATATATATACTGTTAATATATAATATTTATTATATGATTATAGTTAATATAATTGTTCACTCTTATTATTAGAGTCACATTATATTACTTGTACTTTACGATTTTAACGTCAATTTTATTTTTTCTAGAACTTAGATATAATGGGATATATACTTGTTAGTAAGTAGGAGGGGATATTTCACCGGATCACCGTGGTTACATTATTTATGATAACATAATACGGATATTATTTTTAATCTTAGCACTGACTTTTATTTTGATCACCTAGGACCTTTTTTTGGCCTTTGATACTTTATTTGGCCTCACCGTTTTTTGGCTTGACTTTTTTTTTACGACAACTATATTTGGAGGAGTACGTGATAGACGCAGATGGTCGTATTGAGAGTGAGAGGAGCACGCAAGAGTAATTTATTTTTACGCGACGAGATAACACCACATAATTTTCGTGCGGATGTATTCACCCCTAACTTTTGTGCATATATATACTCTTAAATCCGAAGAAACGAGATTGCGGACAAAATGAGGTGGGCTCTTTGTGTTTCGCAGCATAACCAATTTGTAACAGAGTATACACTTAACCACAACAAACTATGCATAATATTTAATACGTGACTTTCATGGTTTATCGCTCTTCTATTATAGAGGGTTACAGAGCATTAGTGTTGCATATCTTGGCCAACATAATAATCCAGAGGAAATAATTACATATTGCACCTCTTTAAGGGGTGGCTATAGCCGTTATATCTTGTAATGTTTAATTATAACCTTTGTTTATTAATAATCATCCATATAGATATATTTATTCGGACTCTTTATAAATTTAGATCATAAATAATTATATAATAATTATCATAATAATAAATTAAATCTCAATGATTTCTGTGGTTTGGTAGCTCATAGTCTTGTGTGTGATACTCATACTAACGGTATTTATATTTTATGTCACCTTTATAGTAGTCATTTATAGGGAGTCCTTTTATGCCCTTTATTTTTTGATGTCTTAACCTTGCTTGTACTGCTATATTATAGATTAATATTTATCGGTACCTTGACCATTTGCACAGATAATACATAATGGGGTCAATTTTAATTATTAAGGTACCTATGATACCTTCACTTCGCTGCCTTTCTTCTTTAAAGTCTTATTTCGTTTATTAAGCTGTCGAATTAATGAACCATATAATAGTAATATTTAAAAAACCCTGTTAACTAGGTCTCATGATTATCAGTGGTAAAAATATTTTTGGCTCTAATCGAGCCATATGTTTTGGCCCCATATAGTGGCTAACATGCAGCTGTTCAATGATTGTCGTACCTTGGAACTGAACGCAGTGCTAGGGGGAATGTCTATCGCGGCAGAACTTGAACGGCCGATAGATCACGGGAGTTCACACCACACACAAGGTTTTTCAGGGGTAACACGTGAACAGCACTCACACACGCGCAATCGGAGTCCGGGAGTCGGCAATTTTCCAAAAGTTGGGAGTCGGGCAGCAGCAACAGCACTACCGAAACACACTAAAATAAAACAATCTCGCTACAACTCTCTTTTGACCTCCTCACCTAAGGAAACTCAATTATTTCTACTGTATGACCCATAACGAATATTTCATACACTAAATTTTTGAAAAAATTAATTGAATTTTTTTTACATCTTTGTAGATTTTCGTCGTTTTTTTTTTATATATTGAACATTCGTAGATTCAAAACACGCATATTTGTGGTTTGGTCTTGGTTTTCTATTTGGTTAAGCTTCGGTTTTTTGTAAAACTAACCACCACGGTTATATTATAAATCTGGTTATTTGGGGACAATCCTTACACAACTGTAATTCTTTGACGGTACTTGCTGAGTCCTTAGATTGTTTCGACTCAAAACGCCCTTTGGGTCTTGCAGGAGTGGAAATTTCTATAGAAAAGGTCGAATTGTTCGGCTCAAATTCATATTTTGGTAAATTTCGTATACACGGTTAATAATACAGTCATGATGTAGGCACGTAGTATAATGATTTTTAAAATCAGAGTAAATCAGGATTTGTGCCTACAAACCTTTGATAGACTCTAAATATTTGATAGACCTATCGCCAGCTTTATTGACCTACAGCAGCTTTAGATAGCATCTCGGACCTTTGTATGATGATGCTTACAACTATTGATAGGTATCAACACTTATTTATTGGCTTCAAGTTATTGGATGGTGTCATCATCTGTAGGTTGGGGTGCTCACTGATTGTGAGTTGTGTCATGTATTTTGTTTATATAACTATTCTCCGTTACTGAATAGTGCACCTCGATTTATTGATGGGTTCAACTTTTGTGGTGGTAAAGTGATTTCTAATATATATTTTAAGTTTTTGGGTGTAGACCGCGAAAATATCAGTCTATCTACCAACAGTAAGTGGTGGTGAAGTAATTTAATAACTAGATTAATGCAGTTTTGATAAAATATAATAAGAATGATATAGATACACAGAATAATTATTTTTTCTTACGTTTGGACGGGTTTTGTAGTTTCTGTGAGCCAATATGACAATTTGATTATGGTGTGGTGGTGCTAGGCGAGTTTATTATACGTAGTGGATGTTTATTTATATAGTTAAGTGTTTATATATATGGATGATTTAATTTAAGATGAAGTATTGCCTATATAAGGTGGTATGACAGTGTAATAGTAGTGCCTAAGTAAGTGACTACAATGATGCCAATAAGAGTGCCAAGTGGTAATGATTTGCTTCCATGAAGTGCTACTAAGGAGTGATGTGCACATCATAAAGTGACTATAAAGATTAGAGTTGACCACTCCTATATGCTAACTGAGGTAGCTTAATTATTTTTCAAGCCCTTTTCTAAGCTATCTCTGAGCCTAGTATAATAGCTACCTAATATAGGTGTGTCTACTACTCCTAGGTTCTATAAGGTGTATTAGTAGGTAATACGATTTGTGAGTAGTGTAATATTACAATCTGCTTAGTAGATTAGCTTCTCTATACTATGAGGTTTGTATTTTTATAACACTATAAGGTTACACTCGCATGACCTCATATACACTTAAGCCATTATAACTACATTACACTCACTACGCAACAGTGAGTATCTAATATTACTCACTTTACAAGCTCACACTCGAATAGCTCAATTTATTGTTGTACCTCATCTTTTAGATGAACTCATATATTATGATGAAGTCATACTTTGTGTAATCACTATAATACTAATATATTCTATATATATATATATATATTATTCGATGATTTACATTCTTTTGAATGATTCATCATTATATGGTCTACCTTTAGATTATAATGATTGATACCTACTCTAGGTATCAGCACTCAGTCATGATTTCACTTCCGCGTGAAGACGTACTATATCAGCAGAAATGGCGAACTCAGACAACCCAAGCCTATTTTGCTCTCCTCGTGGTCTCTCTCTCCTGGCCAGTGCGTCCCTGTCAGTTCTCGCGTTTCCCGCCGCCGCGAGCGCCGCAGTCTCGCGCATATTCTTCTCTCGGCGTTCAACCTCTCTCTCTCGCCTCCGCCGCGGCAGCGTCGCTCTCGTCTCTGCCATATCTTATTAAGCTGTTACGTCCGCCTACTAGATACGATGATTATGACCTCGCCCCGAAGGCGCTAATAACTTAAACCCTATATATATAGCGACGTGAAATGAATATATATTATATTATATTAATATAAATATTAAATATATATATATATATATATTATATATATATATATATATATTTTATTATATATATACTATATATTATAATATATTATATATATTAAATATATATTATATATATTATTAATATTCATATATATAATATAATTATATATATATTATATATATTTATATACTTAACGTTAAGTCATTCATTTTATTATTTATAGCTTGAAACTCAATTTTTATATTAATAATACATTTATTTCATGCAGAACGCTAATAAAACATGGTGTTAACTACATTTATTATCAAGACATATTTTATATTTTTACTTATAATTGATTTATAATTTAATTTTAAAATTTTTAACAATATTGTACGTATAATGAAAGCATAAAATAAACCCAGAGTGTCACTGTGAATATATTAAATAACATTTTATTTTACTACTAATAATAATAATATTTTCACATATTTTATTTAAAACATTTATACATTTAAATAATACTTACACTATTAATGCAGTTATATAATATCAGTTAAAATATATCCAATAGAGGTGTTACTTAACATCTAATTTAAGGGCTTATATAATCTTTTTATTTTTCCTCTGCTTTAATTGCTGATAATAACTCATGTTTTACTGCTTCAACTCATATGTTTATCTGCATTTAACTTCAAATTATTATATTAAAATTCATTAATACATTAAAGCAGTTAAATAGTCAGTACAGTTCAGAAAGAGGTGATTTACATAGCACCTATAAGTCACACGTAAGGGGTTAGTATGGGCACTTTTCTGTTGGGTTGACATAATATGGCTACAAGACATAATTTAAAAAAAAAAATATTGAATCAAAAACCAACCAGAGTTTAAGCAAATATAAATTTCTAGCTTTTTACACTACACATGTTTTATACTGCTTTAACTCATGATAGTTGTTTACTGTTTAAACTCACATATTTATTAAAATATAGCGAATGTTTAAAACATATAATTATAAAATCAATAAGAGTTAATTAGCAACAAGGGGGTTAGTATGCTTGTTGTTATTACATAGATTATTATACTGCTTTATTACTCATGTTTTATCTGCTCTTACTCTCATATGTTTTACTGTCTTTAAATCTCTATATATGTTATTTTAACTTCATAACCTGATTAACAGCAGCTAAATGACTCAGTAACATGACTCAATAGGTAGGCAAGCTTACTCCATAGCACCAAGAGGGATCAGTACATGCTATTGTTTTAAATCCACACTCGTTTCTTTATAAAATGAGTTTAAACTCATGGTTTTCTTACTGCTTTAACTACCTCATGCTTTACTCTAACTGCTTTAAAACTCATTTTCGAACTTTTATATCACTCGCGTTAATCTTTAACTATGTTTTTACTGGACCTTAATTACATCATTATTTCCTAAACTGCCAGACTCTTTATAACCTTATAACCCATATACCGTAGTTTTACATAACCTAACCTTAGGCTATTACTAAACACCTAACTCATTAGTTTTTAAAACTTCTGCCCTTAGAACAGGGTTAACTTAAACTCAATAAAAATGAATTATTAAAAATTACTGCATTTTAAACTCTATATGATTTACTGAGCTATTCATTCGCATTATTCATCTGAACGTTTAATGTTTTTTTTTTAAAATTTTTTGTTTAAAAATACACAATTATACATAATTAAGCAAATGAACAATATTCATTAAATTAATATTTTTTTTATTATATTTGTCTTTATTTTATTATTATGTCTATACTTAACCTATTATTTTTATGTATTTTTATTAATAAAAATTCTTTTTATTTGCGTTAGTCCAGTTATTACTTCATGAGCGTCCTATGTTCTTTACTTGATTGTTTGCGTGTAGGCAAAGCATTTAGTAACTTCAATTGTCATATTTATATATATTTATTAATAGAATATAATCTTAATATCAAACATATACTTATATATAATATATCTATATATATCTATTATATATGTATATATATATATATAAATATTATATATATATATATTATTATATATATATATTATATCACAACATATATATATTATGTATAAATCAATACACCTACACATCAACACATACACTCAACTAAATACACACTATATATATATATAACTAAACTATAATATAACTATATATATATATATATAATATATATAATATATATAGATATTATATATATATATATATAGGTAAGTTACTTAACGCAGACAGCACTCACAGCGTAGATGAATAATAGGACCCACTACACGGAAAGGAAGCTACGGTAAAAAAAATTTCAGCAGGTAGCCATCTATACGACTTACAGTAAAATTTATTGAATCTGTTATTACTTTAGGGGCCAACAAAATGTTAAAAAAAATATCATATATCTTCCAAAACTACAATAGCTAATGCGAAAAGGAATACATTTTTGGGAATCCTGGTAAATTTTAGTTAGCATTGCTAAAAAAAAAAACGAAAAAAATATCATCGAGATATTTACTTTTACAAAATTCATCACGCAGTAATGAGGATTATGGATTAACATTAGCCCTTATTTACTAACATAGCCCACATTAATAAACGTATCGTTAAAATTAAATAGACTTTCTTGTATAGTTAAGTGTCTGGTTATTTATCCTTACCTACGATTTTCTATATACTAAGAATACCAAGGGTATATACAACACACAGAATTTTACTTACACTCAACAACACCCAGTCGCACCCGATGGCCGAGTCGGGGTCTTCTCGATTTACTTTACCATTACCACACAGATTTCTAGGAACGGCATATACACTCAACGCAGGGTAGGACTATTTTCCAGGACTTTTACCCGTGGCTGTACAACACAGGAGTCTACGGACAACGCCTTTCACCTTAAGCACTCACAGATTCTTTTTTGAGCTTAATTGCTGAGGGTAATCTCCACTCGCCCTCCTAACTGGGTATGGAACGGTCCCCCTGTGGTTCCCACGTTCGGCTCGACGACACGGGATTACCTCTACCCACTACACAAAATTGCCGTGTATCCTTACAATATTATATATATACTACTGTCCACACCTGGTCCTAAAAAAATAGCAATATTTCACCACATTCCTCAAGATTTCATATGAATTTATAATTTACCTATGTTCACTATTCTAAAGGTTGTGTGCGGTAGTTTTTATATCAGTAACCGCAAAAAAAAATTTGTATTATTATCCTCATTAAATAATGCATATGCAACCACATCCTCATTATTTCACATGTATTTTATAAGCCTTTGATTCTTTAAAAGCTCATCCACGATAGTTTATATATTCAGCAACATAAGAATTTTAGTAAATTATCCTCATTAAATATTGCATCCGCATCCGCATATGAAGGAAAAGTGATCTTTCTTTTCATGTGAAATAATTATACAGCCTTTGGTCGTTCAAAAACTCATCAACGATAGTTTAATATCCGCATCCGCATAAACATTATGCACTATCCTCCTTATTAAATATTGTATCCGCATTTTCAGTAACTAATTTTTCATTTTGTATTCATTTTTAATATATGATTTGATCCTTTAAAACTCATTCGAGGTTCTTATATATATCCGCATTTGCATGTACGCAAGTATTTTATAAGGCCATCCTTATTATATATTGTATCCCCATCCGCAAAAAAACTGATTTTCTTCTTATCCTTATTAGATATTATATCCGCTCAAAAGTTTCTCCCTTAAATTTTCATCAATGCTAATATTAAAATCCACATTAATTCGTATCCACATTAATCCGCATCCGCATTTATCCGCATCAACATTAATTCGCATCTGCATACGCAGATAAAATAATTCTCGAGCTTTCTCTAACATCAGATTGTTCCACATAAAATATTTCCCCCACATCCTCATTAAATATCATATAAGCATCCACATTAAAGCCACTCCCGCATAAAAATATCATATTCACATCCACATTGATCCATATCCCATCCACATGATTCCACATCTACATTAAAATATCACATCCAAATACACATTACTAACTTTGTATTTTTCTCTATTTCCTAAGTCTAATTCTTTGAAACTCTCTTAAACTGCTCATTATATCTTCTTAGATTCATTACTTGAGATGTCTCATTCACTTCTTTCCGATTCCGCCAGTCGTGCTTTTTTCGCGCTCGAGGTATCATTCTGACATACTGTATGTACTATCAGTTCTTTATTTCCTTTCTCTTCTCCTCTGGATGCTAGGGGGAAAATAAAATTTTTTATCTTTTCCCTCCCCCTATATCTATCTCTCCCCCCTATATAATCCCGCCTGATCTATGGTTTTTCTTCGTAGTCCCTCAAGACTACGGGGAGACTTGGCGTAGTGGCTTGACATATCCAATGGCATTATTGGCCGGGTATTAGGTTCCAAGCTCTCTTGCACTGTCCTCTTCCAAGCTCCCCTCCTTTGGGTTATTCCATCCTTTACCTCTTTCTGAGCTTTCCTTTATGTTCTATCGTATTTTTTCATCTTTCAATACTCGCTCTCACATATCTTCAGGTTATGTTGTTCGATATCTTCGTGGGTCAGATCATTCTTATTTTTTCCTTTGTGTCACTAATGTTATTTTTTATTCGCTAGGCGTGTATCTCTTCTTCATGTGTGTTTCATTTCTGTCCTCTCACTCTCTCCTCATCTCTTTGATCCTCCTCAGGGTCATCACATTAGAGTCGATCTTTCGGTCGGACTCGCCTGGTGGTAATTATTCTAAGGTTCGGTCCTCCACTTGCTCACCACCCACACTACGCCTCATCGCGCACTCCAGCCACTCCGACCCATCATCTCATCTCACCTCACTGCTCGTGCCATTGACGGATCTTCCTTGCTCTCTTCTTTGGCTTTTCTATCGGGTTCCTAGAATTGCTTTTCTCTCCAGCTCTGCTCAAATCTTGGTGACCCTTGTTCGCTACTCTCACGCTACATTCTCGCATCGACTTGGTACTCCCTTACATTACGTCCTCTTTCTGATTGTAGGACATTTTTTTGGTCTTCTGTGCCGCTCGTGGCATCGCGTTCTGTCTCAACTCTTTTGCGTTAAATTTTTATTTCTCCACGATATCCTCTGTGGTTAAAAAACCCACACTGAACCAAACCGATGGTCTCCCTCGTCGATATCAGAGCGCGAGTTCTCGTTCCGGGGTCACCTACCGTGGTGTGATATGGCTCTCTTTCGCCGGTTTTCTCCCGGGTCCGGGGTCTCTTCTCTCGGCGCTTGACCGACATCTCTGTGATAACTATTCCTGTGTGTGTGGGTGTTTATATCACTATACAAACATTTGTTCTCGGGTGGTGTAAGGCCTCACTATTTACAATGGTTGTGTGTTCCTGTCAGGCTGCGGCGCCCGCCTTTGCGCCTCAAAAGAAAAACTGGTGTAGGTTTTCCTTCGTTTCCCATCAGTACTGCTTGTAGACTTTTTTTTTTCGCTCTTCTTCTCCCGTTGCTTCCATGCACTATATCAAGGCTCATGCTGCTCCTTTTGTTATGGAGTTACCTGCTTCTTCTAATAATTCTGGGAGGTACGCTGCTTGAGATTTCACCCAGGCTTTTGGACAGGGTCGAGTCAAGGCCATCAAAAGGCTTTATATTACACTGTTCTTACTTTCATGTTTAACTTGACCCTCTTATCTATCTTTGCGGCGTCGATAGTTTGGTCGCCTTTATTCTCTTTTCCTCTATTCATAGGTATCCTTTTTTCTTTTTGCAGCGGCAGGTGCCTCACGAGGATTGATTCCCTTATCTACATCGTCGTGCCACCACCTCTCACTGTACTCCGTCACTCTATTCTGTAATTAGCATCATACGTGGTGTATTGACTTGGTGCTCGGAGTCAATTGATAGTTTATGCGTTGTCATTATTTGGTTTTTCACTTCCTTACGGCTGGATATAGCAGCTGGCGGGTGCTTCCTTTTTTTCTCTGCCTACCTATCTGTTCTGTGGAATTATCTTTCCATCTTTGATCTGTGTTCTCCCTGTTGAATTTTCAAATCTCTCTCTACACTTAAACTTCGTCTGCGTCTGTGCTTCATCTGCGTAGTTTGCGTTAGTTTGTAATGTAATGTCTGAGTTTCGTAGTGTTCAAACCACCCCCTCTTGAAATAGGGCTTTCCTGTCCCGTGTAGTGTTCAGGTTGACATATCTCGTAAAGAATAATTTTAAAAAAAAAAAAAAAAAAAAAAAAAAAACCTCAAATAAACATTTTCAAGATCATTTTCAACTCCACGCCATAAATTACAAAATCTTATATACTATTACACTTTTTCTCTACCGATTCACATTCAATTTCTTGGCATTCACTATGTCTCTACCGGATGAAGAAATCAACTTCTTTTTCAACTTCAAGCACTTCTCCTTGGATTCACTCATCATTCTGTTTTTTAAGTTCAACTATTTTCTTAGAACTTATATAAAAACTCCCATTTAACTTACAACAATCTGTGTATCTACTTATCATACTCTCCTCTGTCTCCTCTTCCCCAATTGTCATTATCTTTCATTGATCGTCCCATTACTGCTGAATCTATATGCTACTTCTTGCATTTTACTATATGTCTAAAATAACTCTACATAAAAATCATATCTATGTTTCATCTTCTCCTCTCATATATTTATCCTGGTTCTCACCACTTAGAGGACCTACGCATCTATATATTTTTAAGTCTTATCATCATCTTTCTTGCAAAATATATTAATTTATATGGTATGTTTTGACGCGTGTTTGTATAGTTTCACTCTCTTTCGATGCATTTACCTGTGGTGTTAATATATTAGGAGACATCCTGTTCTTAATACCTTCTTTGTGGGTGTTTCGAGATTTGTTTTGTGTGTGTAATCTAGTTTGTTCTCGTTCTGACTTTTGTCTGTTGTATGTATTGTTATATTTATTTATGTATATTTTATTTTTTTTCTCTCGGACGTTTCTTTTTCTTCTTCGTCCCAGGTCGAATTAATTGTTATGCGTACAAATAAGAATGTTACACAGATGTTGTCTTTTGTATGTTTTTAAAGTAATCCTTAAAATTTTCTTAATATCCATAGGAATAGGTTTTAATATATTGGCCATATTTCATTGATTGAAATTACGCGATAATACCATTTTCTAATATATTTCATATCAGTTTTTCTTATTGTTTTGAAATTGATAAAACGGCTTTTCCTTCTCTTTTAAAAACTATTGAGTACTCAAATTTTCAAAATATTTTAATTAACTTTAATAATATTTAATTCTATATCTCCGGCTAAAGATTTGAAACTGTCTCCTTCCTTTCTTTTAGATATCTTCTATTGTAACATTCAGTTTTTGAGGTTTTTAATTTCCTTCTCCTTCATCATTAATATGACTGTATTAATCATATAGTATTTAAATTATCTGATGCTTGCCCTTCTTTTTCTCTATTTCGGCCTTGAAAATTAAGACAAGTTGTAAATGTCTTTCGACTTAGAAATCGCGTGCCATCCTTTATTATCTGCTTTTCTTCTCGGTTTTATCCTTTTTTGTTTTTTCTATTCTTTTTTTTTAAATTAATTCTTTCTATTAAATAGCTTGACCTAAAATTTTAGATTATAAGACTATACGATATATTTATATTTATAAAATTAATTTCCTTCATTATTTTTCTCTTTATTATATTATTAATATTCTTCCTCTATTATTATTATATCTCTTTTATATTATATATATATTATTCTTATTTCATTATATTATTATATATTATATATCTTTATATTAATATATTTCCTTTTCTTACTTTTCTTCTTCTATCCTTTTCTTGCTTGCTCTCTATTATCTTTTAATGTTTGTGCCTGCTTGTATTATCATTTACCTTATATCACCGTTTATTTATCTATCATATATATATATATGTATACTTAATATGAGGTCTGATATGGGCCGTATCTTATTCTTTCCTCTGGTATAGCATTATTTCATGTAGGTTACGGGCCTGCTCTATGTATTTTCCTATGCGGCTCATACCGTCCTTATGCCGGCCTACTCATGGTACGTACCGGTCATCGAGGTTCTTATCTCCTATCAGCCTATCGTTTGTTCCATTCTTATGCCGCGTTTATATACTCTCTCATAATTTCAGTTATTTTTATATTTACCTTTCCCCGCCAGTCCTTCCATGACTAATTGTAGTTTATTACCCTATTCCCTCTTTCCTTTACTATGTTCACTGAGCCTCTAGCGTCTCACTTTTTATCGGGCGGCCACTCATATTGTACTTGAGTTTACTATGTGAGACTTTTCTAGTACGCCTGCTTACGGACTCTCTTTTTCTTTCTTCTTGTTTTGGTCTGCTTTAGTTTTCTTTGCTTTGCATATAGTGATGCAAGTATGTAGTAGCTTTTACACAATTTCCACTCATTTGGGCTGGTACTCACTGCTTCACATATATATATATATATTATCATCATTTCATCATTTATATCTTTATAATAATTGTATTCTGAGTAGTTTTTGTCTCCTCGTAACCCTTGTTAGATTCATTCCACGGCGGCTTCCCTCCATCCTAAACTTGTGTCCCCTCACATACCTTTCTTCCTTATTATCTATAATTTATTTGAGCGCCGTTCTCACTTTCCTTTCTATTTTCCTATCTAGACTAACGTGGCTTTATGTTTCTCGTGTTTTGTGCCTCTCCTCATAATTACTCCCTTGTAGTCCTATAGTGAGCCCTTCTTGCCCTCTATCTACTTATAATACCACTACCGCAAGTATGTACCTCTCCTCACCCTTATGAGTATTTACTTACATCAGTCTATGGTATATATATCTGCTCTATGTACTAACTATATATAATATACGTCTCGTGTCTTCTCAGTATGCCACACATGTTACTTAAACTCTATTATTGCACTCAGGTGCCTGGCCTGCTTTCATTTTGCGACACCCGTTTTCCCGGTCACCCCTGATTCTCTATAACTCTTCTAACGCGTAACTCATAGTGCTTATATTCGGGTAATATCTCGTTTATCTATCGCTATCCGCTCTTATACGGTCCCCATCAGCTTATTATAGTTCCTTTGTACCTCCACATCTACGTGACTGACAGATTTTCAGTTTTGCCACTGATACTTTGACCTGTGACTCTTTAGTTGCTCTTTCGTATCAGGCTAACTTAAGCGCACCTTATACTTATCAATACTCTACCGTAGTCTCTCATACACACGAGTGTTAGTCAATTACGTGACTCGCTGTCCGTTTTGTCTTATATATATTTCCTTACTTGTTTTTAATTTGTTTTTTTCTCTTTTTAATATTTTGAGTGTGATCCGTCTCTCTATTTTACTTTCTATATGCAGGCGTATCCCAGCTTAATGAAGCATTCCGTGCACACGAGATTTGTCGGGCGATGTGTCACGACATCTCTCTCTCGACGACTCTACTCTACAGTGTTCGTGTTCTCAATGCCTCAGACGTTCATCATCACTCTTACATGCACTTTTGCAGCTACAAGGCATCGCACTATCATTACACCATTCGGCACGCTATATGGATCTACAATCTCGACCCCTATACTATGCATCAAACCACTTCGGCTTCTCGCACAATCTCTCTACCTGACGTTTATTCCACCCCACAACTCGAGCATACGCACACTTATATTTTTTGGACTCTCACTCTTTTCACACTGCAGCCCTCGCAGTTATTCTTGTTAACCCCGATAATGTTCTCGTTCTGTATGCTCACATCTCACGATACTATTAATCCAAGGACACTATTCACACCATTCTCTTGTGGAGCATTTAACTCTCTTTCCCTAATTTACCGCTCTTTAGTGTTTTCAATTGATCCTTCTTTTAGAAGATGGATAAAATTTGCCTCCTTTTGTTAAATTTATTCAAATTCCGAGTTTATATTTTATTTGTTAATTTATTTGTAAGTTAAAAAACGTGATTATTGTGAAATTTCTATCCCTTTAAGCCAAGTTTTCCTCTGAAAGAATAGTTATTGATATCTAGAACAATTTCATTTCCAAATATTCGTAAAAACTATTACAGTCTAAAATTTAGACTTCGGACTGTCTCATCAGACCCCAATTCAACAAGTTCCTCTTGTACCTCAAATGGAATCAGCAACATTTACCTCAAATGGATCACACCCAATCTAGGATGTTAAGTTCTAGTAGGTCCTTGAACCGAAAAAATTTAAATGATCAACATACACAACACAATCATCATCTTTTACGTCAATGCTTCCAAAAGCAAGGTTTGAAAACCGGTCAAACACACAGCGTGAGATATTAAGGCTGTACAATTTGAATTTCTCTAGGAATGCATTAATGGCTTCTTTGCTAGATATTAAATCACAAGTATATCCTTGCAGCAGCTAATTAAGAGAATTCAGTTTTTCAAACACATCTGAGAGGTATAAAATATGTCTATTTTCATGGTAACCAACTGCTTTCAAATATCCTTTTCGTTTGGAAATGATACAATACTTTCCCAAGGGACGAAGAAGGGACGAAGACAATTGCTTTTGGACAACCATCCAACATATGTATGCAGCAAAAGACTGCCAAACATTTACTTTCTCTTTCTTTTTCCTTATTTTTCTACGACACTTCATATTTATAACCACGTTCTGCAAAATGCTAGACCGATCTTGTGAGGAGGCGTATGTTCATTTAGGGCTTTTACCTCGAGGAGGATTACCATATGCTCCTTTCTTATTGCAATGAGTTTCAATTCTTTGCTTGCAGTGACTGATTGTTCCACTTCTTTCACCTCTATGCTCACGATATTCCTGGGCGGAATATCGGTACCGGGGCGAACCTCCTTCGGGCTGGTGCAATCTCGGCCGTTCTGCGCAGAGCCCGACATATACTATTCCGCGCCGGACGACCGTTCGAATATTCCTTTGTTTACCCGTGCTTTGTCTTTCTTTTTACCGGCGGGTTTTTGAACCTCCTGGTTACGGTGCCGGTTTCCGTGGGTCGAGACGCGTACACTAATTTACCCGCATCCGCAGCCCGCGTGACCCTCCGCACAGCTCACTCCAGTCTTCGGATATGCGCCACACACAGTCGGAATTCGGCATCTCTCATTGGTATCGCCTTCCGCTGGTTGTTTAGTGTGCTATGGTGCTCACATTTCATTCCGAACCGTTTCTCCGTTTTTCGGATTTCTTTTTTTCTCCTGTGCGGTCATAGCCCTCCATTGTACTACTGCCCTGACAGCTTACGTTCTATGCCACCCCCTTTTGTTTCTCAGTTATGTTAGAGATGTCCATCTTCCCACATAGTCGCTTTGCTCACAGGTATTTTCAGTGAACCATTGTTTCTATGATTCCTTTTCACTGCACTGGGCTTTCTTTCTTTCCTGTCATTTATGTCGTCTACTAGTCCTTCCACGGATTCCATTCCTATGACCTTTTTATATCATATCCATATGCTATTGGTAAGCATATTATTTTCTTAGCTAATCGGATTTTTATGTTAATCCAGTTCTCATTACGATTTCTCAGTCACACACTGGCAGTATTTGTCCTGGTTCCGCCCTTTGCTTCAACCTGTAAATCCTAGTCAGTCTGTTATCACGGCGATATGCGAACTCTTTTCCTTCTCTGTTACCTCATAGTCTATTTTGTCTTGGCGTCCCGAGTGAAGGTTCCTGCACGACAGTGTTGTGGCCCTTCGGCGGCTCTCAGTACCACTTCCGTATCCATTTCACTCACTTCTTATATTCATTATCTGATTTTTCATAAATAGGTACAGCATTCTTCATGACCACGTTTACTGGAGACTTATATATAATGCTTAATATATTTATTTATGTGGGTTTCTCTCTGCTTATCGATATAATACCTTGCTCACTCTCTTCTCACTATTCTGTCTACTTTATATTTTACCTTATATTTTTAGAAGGGGTTCGCATACCACACTTTATATCAAATCAGAATGGAGTGGCTTTTTTCACTCTTATTTCATATTATATATACTCTGCGATACCATACTTAACCGAAAAGTCACGGTAATTGAGAGACAATTACTGGAGACTCCAGCAGGCCAGGGACACCGCAACTTATCCTCTCGGTGTGGCCTCTGTGCTACTCTCTACGAACCGCTCTTATCGTTTGCTGAGCCTTACAAACCTTTACATTGTCATCTCCTCATATATTATCTATTCTTTTATGTTACTAGTTAAAAATTTTTATTTTTATTCTTCTTTCTTCAATTACGACAAAATATTTATTTATCTAGGTCGATACTTCCTCTACTTTATTATATTCTCCACTCTATAACATGGGGAGAACTTATAGCAAAACTCTAAACTATACAAAACCGATAAAAGTAAATGTTTTTTTTTGATGAACAACTATGTTTATTATAATCTTTAATTATTATGAAATAAAACAAACAAAAAAAATCTGTACGTTTTACTTGTAAACTAGTTTCTTTAGAGGTGATAAGAGTAACGGATATTTTCATTCATTTTTTTGAAATTTATCCACAGTACAGTGGCCAATAATAAATTTAATTTTTTTAAGATTTATTTTATCAATTGTTTTTTGTTACAATTTACATCACTATCATCCTATATATATTTATATGATTGTGGTAATTACATTTCAAATTTTACTATTGATAGCTCTTCATTTGAATATAAATTTGTTTTTTATAAATATTTTATTTTTACACATCTCTGAAATTCGTTTACTTCTCAATAAAATTTGAAGCTTCTAAGAGAATAGCTCAACCATGTTGACCACTCCACCTTATACGTTCTACCAATAAACATTTAAAATATAACAAGTCAAGTTTTCGCATTTCACTTTTACGGTGCTCTATCATGTGAGCTTTGGTAATCAAAATTTGAAAGAAATACTCCACACTAATCTCGCCTTCCGTTCGGTTTTTTGTTATTTTCTTACATGAATTTTTCTCTCTCCTCTTATAATCTTCTCAGTGTTATTTCGGTAAACACCTATATTTGCATTAACTCGTCTACAGACATAAAGGCAATTTATATTATATCTCTTTTTGTGGATAAATTTTTTTTCATTTCACCTTCAGTATTTCGTGTCCAGATTAATAGACCTAACTTTATATTTATTCTGCCATGTTCCCGTTTCTTTAATTATCCCATTTTTCATATTTCCTTTCGGCCCCATAGTCCTACTACCAATAGGTCCCTTCCTTTACGGCTTCCGTGCGTACCGTATCTGAGCGCTATCGATATACCAGCTGACTTTTCTTTCAGATAGGTATAGTTATAAGTATACGGGGCGGTAGTTCATCGGCTAGTCTTTTGCTTCGGGCCGATTATTTGGTGACTACTCTATTATTTTGTATAACCTGACTACCTTTATACTATTATTTTGTACGTGCCACCACCTCACCTTATTTTTTGCGCCCTCAGTCCCATTTTATTAATTTAGCCCGTCACCTCCTTTTTGGCCTATACATTTATTTTGCCCTATTCAGCCGTGTTAGCCTCTACCCGTGATTTATGCCTAGTGAGTCGTACCGTGAGTTGTGCTCTTTTTCGCCTACTCATTTTATGCTCACGCCTATCATTACTATTATTTTATTGGTGATACCCTACTATCTATTTATTATTTTTGGGGTCCACTCATTATTTTGGGCCACCTACATTTATCCCTATCTCCATACTCCCCTCATGCCCCTATACTCACCCTCATCATCCATCCCTCCTTCCACCACCCGCAACCCTTCTATTGTTTAAATAAAGTACAGGTTTCAAAGCAGTGATGTCGAAGTAAGTGACTTGAAAACCTGTTTTCGTGATGCTTCTTTTTTGGGAGGCGGATCGGATCTAGTGGCTAAGACCTTTACCTACTCGTAACATTGTCTCTACACACGCCGCCGACGCCCTCTGTCTGCTCCCGCCATGGCTGCGAGCGTCGGTGCGCTCGGAGCTGGAGACCTTTTGTCGGTGTGGTGCTCGCTCTTTTCCACTCTGCACTACTCTGCCCACCACGAGTTCCTCTTTGTTTTCCACGCCTACACTTACATGTCGATCGTCTTTGTCGCTTCGCAAATGCCTTTTGCGCACTGACTTTGTACTCTGTGTGGTCACACGTGTGTGCTGCTGTGTCTTCAACTCTTCCCATGGGATCTCTCACTACTCACACACTGACTCAGAATGAACGCTTGTACACTCCGGCCACGACACGGGTCGTCTCCTAACACCACACTCTCTGTGGACCTTTTGACAATAGCTGATATCGAGTTTCAAGGAGTCGTTATTAGTCTGGCGACGAGGGCACGGAGGCCACTTTGCTTAATTAACTTCCGAGTGCCCTTCGTTTCACGTGACCGGCGGACTCGTCGTGATTTCTGTACGTCTTTACTCTAGTCTCGCATCTCAGAGTCTCTCATTATCACCCTAGTTAATTTGCCCTCTGTCTAGTGTACGACTCAGTTTCTAAGTTCTGTTCCGATGTATTCTTTCGAGTCTGGTCGTCGAGGTGAATTTTCTCTTTCGTTCTTAATTTATTCTGGCAAATTTGTTCGTAACAAGTCAATTGGTTAAGTGCGCTATGTTCGTCGATCCTTTGACTTTGGTCAGTTCTCCTGTAACCCATGATCACCCCTGAAGAATGCGTGTAGCCCCAGCAGAAGGGGTTCCAACCCTCCTTCTGTGGATTTAAATAGTATTCTCGTAGTTTTTCAAGCCAGTGTAATTCGGTTCCGTAGTAGAAGGATAGAAAATCGGTATTGTAAGTAGATTCCTTTCTTTTTTTTCTGGAGAGTAGCTAACGGTATCCATCGGAATCTAATGTGGTAGAGCATATCCTATTACATTGTCTAAAGTGTTGAACGCTTGTTACGATTGGTTCGAGTCCTGGCGCAAGGTGAAATTTTTTTTCGTCTTATTATTGCAAAATTTGTCGTAACAAGCAAGTTTGAGCGCCTTTTGGCGTTAATTAATTTTGGTAGGTCTTGCTTCCTGTAACCCATGACTGACTTATAAGCCCTGTTTAAGAATTTCGCTACGTGCTTACCAAGCCCGTTCAGATGGGGGGTCTTTCTCAAACCACCCTTCTCTGTGCGGTTTCCTTTATACTTATAGTATCCGAGTTTTCCAAAGCAGTTGTATTCGAAGCAGGAGCGGTTTGAAAAGGACGCTTCCGCATATGCATTGTCGCTTCTTTTTGTTTCGTGCACCGGATGCGGATGCGACCTCAGTCGTTGTACGAACCAGCGCTCTTCCCTTACTGCCTTACATCTGTTTTTCACTACTCAAGCGGTGACTGCTTGCTTGTATCTCGATGGTTCGAATCCTCTGGCCGTCTGTATTGTGAAAATTTTCTTCTTACTTCTTATACATTGATATAAATTTGTTCAGGCAACAAGTCTACCTTATGTTTGCGCTCATGTCGGCGTTTACCTTCCTCTTGTACTTTGGTCCGGTTGTTCCTGTATCACACACCATGAGCACGCTTCTTTCTTTTTACTGAACCCCAATAAGGGACTCTCTTCCATCCATTGTACTAATAGTATATGTAAGAAGCGTAATGTAACTTTCAAAAGCAAGTGATTTACTCCTGAGTAATAACAAGTAGATTATTCTTTATGAAAAACTTCTTCGAGATGTCCATTTCTTTTTTGGGGGAGGCGGATCATGACCTATGTGGTTCTTGAGCCTCCTGAAACTTATGTCTAACGCCGTACGCTGTTTGTGATTGCTGTTGGTCGCAGCCTCTCAGGCTCGACGCATGCCTGCCACATTTTTTTTCGTACTATGTCAGTGCTGACTATTATTTGTTCACGGCAAGTCAAACACATTTTTCTGCGTCTTACCTTCTGCCGTGGCGTCTCCTTGAACTTCGTAGGTTGCCCTTCCTGTAATATCCTATGAAGCACTCACTCTGATCTGATATTCGCTTCGTTTGCTTAGCCCCACAGTATAGGGTGTTCTCAAACCTACTCATTTCTTGTGGATTTTAAATAAGTTATATTGACGTTTATTTTCAAAGCGGTGTATATTATACTGGAAATACTGGAAGTATAATTTGTTAAAAACTTCCCTCTTTAGATGGCTATTATTTTATTGTGGCAGTAGCGGATTGTTAATCTAGTGTGTTAGATGTCCTCCTTTGTAGCATCTTGTCTAACGGTTTCGACTCGTAGCTGTTTAAGTATCGATGGTTCGATGTCCTGGCGTGGAGTGAATTATTGTTTTTTACGGTTCTTTAATTATTGCTAATTTCTGTGGTAACAAAGCATGTTCGTGGCGCAATTAGTCAGGCTTAGTTATTTGACTATGGTTCGTGTTTATTGCTTACCCTGTTATAAATCAATCCAGGAGCAACCCCAGTAAGAATGCCGTGTAGCCCAAAGTAATAGGGGTCTTTCAAATCCACCCTTCTTTGGATTACTTAAATTTATAGTATCTCGAGTTTTCATACCTATTACGTCAGTCTTCATGATTCATAAATTCTCCTGGGATAACAAAAAAATATCTTCCATATCCCTGCCATCGATACAGATTTGAAAACTTCTCAAGATGTCCTTACCACTTTTTTTGGGAGTCTGAGGATTGGTACATCTAGTTGGTAGAGGCTTCCTTGATTTATTTTTCGTTGCAGCCACCTACAACGTCTGTTTGTCGGTGAGGTTCGAGTCCTGGCGCGAGCTGCATAATGTTTTCGTTCTCTATTTGGCAAACATTTTCTGTCGCATAACTAAGCTATGGTTATCGCTTTGACGCTAATGGTCTGTCATTCCCCTTGCACCTTCTGGTCGGTTGCCCTACCTCTGTAACCGACAGGCGTATGCCTCCCCAGTACCGGAATTATGCTCCCGTTTCGGTTCCAGAGTGGGTGTATAACACACTACCGTTCTGTGCCGTATTTAAATCCCACACCGTAGTCAGTGCTTTTTTCCAAACCGTTAGTGCCGACCTTATCGACCACAGCAGAAACGGCTTTCTGAAACACTTCCGAGATGCCTTCTTTCTTGGGGAGGTGGATCGGACATAGTGGTAGAGCCTAATGTACATTGTCTAACGGCGACGCTTGTGTGCTCGGTCGGCCTTCGTCGAGTAATAAGCCGCGAGCACCTTGACAACTTTCTTTTTCTGGCTAGCTCTTTATTATTGCAAATCTCTGTCTCGAACAAACTATTAGTTCTTGTGGTTCAGGCGACCCATCCGTGAACGAGCTTGATTGCTATTGTAACGCCAGGAGCACCCCAGAAGAATGACTGTGTAGCCACGCAGGGGTTTGAAAGCCCCCATCTCTGTGAACCTGTGGCTAATGGAGCAGGCTTCCTTCATCTTCCGACATACAAAATGGCCCGTCATTCCTACCAACTTAAATCCAGGTCTCCATTGACAAGAACGACTGTTCTTGATGAACTACACTTCTTTGCACTTCATTTCTTTATTTTTTCTTCCATAAAACACATACGAAACTATACCACAATACCAACCTCTTTCTATCGGCGTGGTGCGGTGACGTACTGTTACATCTTCTGTCGGTATGTGTGGCTTGACCTTCTTTTCCATCATAAGAGACCATTGCTCAATAAAATGCTCTTTTTGAGAATTTTTCCTTAAGTATTGACTTGTTTCAACTGCTTTTTCCATGCCTTCGCTTAGTGGCGACTTAAAATCACATTCTACGTGGGTGTTTGGCGCTTACTACTTAGCAATGTGCTTTTCACCACACATCTGATTATCCATACTTTGCAGTTCTCGTTTTTGTGAGTCATATAATAATTTATGGAGAATGAGCTTATGAGGTCACATCTATCTTAGAGGTCTATTCTGAAATATTTGTATTGTTCCTCAAATTTTGTTTCTGTATATTCTTTAACCACGCTCTTAACGTTAATGTGCTCGCTGACATCCCTATCTTGTGCATGGCATTTCAAATACTGAGTATGAATTTTGACGGGATAATTTATCGTAACTGTTTGCTGTTTTAATTATGTACATATTTTTATGGTTGCTTAGCCAAATTTTCAGATGTTTCGTGCCATATTATGCAACTTTGGTTTCTTATCCCTTGTTCTAGGGATTCTTACCCTTTTGTTGTGTGCGTGATTCAGGAATCATGTTCTCATATAGAGGAACTGTCATTCACACTTTCGTGAATGAAAAACGGCGGTATAGGAAAGAGCTTCTTTGTGGGTTATTTGAAACAGTTATTTGTGTATTTCTGCCTTATTCACGTAGTTCGGTGTGTAAAATAGCAGTTTTTTTATTTTTTCTCCAGGTTACTATACTGCTATATCTGATCTATCTTAGCGTATTCTACTATCTGTTTTACTTATGTGATAGCGTTATAGTTGGTTGGTCATTTCTGTGTTGATATATTATTATTATATATTTCTCTGTATCTAAGTGTCCATTTATTAGGTGATTTTTTTCTATCCTATATTATATGCCTTATATATTATATATATATATATACTTTG
>JABUQX010107623.1:0-22947 GCA_015478945.1 Trachelipus rathkii
TTGTTGTACTGGATTTCGGTTATCAGATTTGGGTGTTTAACCGTTTCGCATTTATCATTGAAACGCTTTCCATTTTCTGCTTCTACATGTATTCAGGAGGGTGCTATTTCAGAGGTTCCTCAAGTCAGGTTATCAAGGAGAAATTCATGTGTTGCAGGGAATGCATTTTTGATTGTTCAGGTGAGTAATCAATGCGGTAACCGTTAGAGAAAGTAGCTCTCCATTGAACAGCTAACAGCGGTGGAGGTAGATAAGTAATTAACACCTTAGTTATTTCTTCGACGCTGCATTAGCTTCTTATCTCCTTTATTCGCTTTATTAGGTTTGTTTGGGGACTCTGTTAACAGTTAATAATCCGGGTCTTCTTTCCATTAACTCTCCCTAACAACACTTTCCCATCTAACCTGATAGACTGTTCCTGGTCCCGTTCCTGTTCCTGTCTTGTTCCTGTTTTATGTAATGGAGAAGAAAGGAAGATCGGGTAGCGGAGAGGAGCAGCAACCTGTACATATGTTATTATAAGTACATGGGAAAGGTACCCTTGTAACAAATGGCTAGCATTTGTTCAGGGAATTAATATTAAGTTGATAGGGATTAACATATAATAAACAATGTTTAATTGTTATTTCTTTTTATTGTTTCAGAGACTGCAAGCCTCTGATTTATATTTAAGAATTATATTATTACATTTAATAATAAGATAGAAACTAGCATAAGGCTAGAAATAAGATAATAAGATCTTAACAGATATTGTCATCACCACTACAATAAGAGGAAAAAATACCAAAAGAGGAGGGAATATTCCAGGACGCGAAAAGAAAGAGGGATCTTCATCAACTGGATCATCAACATAAAGAGAGCGATTATTACAGGACACATAAAAACATCATCTATATCAACTGTGCAACTGATAGGTTAATGTGTGAATGTTCGCTCAGTGGTGGTTGTGAGAATTACAGCTGGGTAGTATGCATGAGTGTGTGGGGCGCCTTTCATGCTTGTGTGTGGTATTGAGGTAGTCTTTCTCACAATTGCTGTTGGTGTTCATCAGAAACATTGACTGGATTTATAAGGGCTGACTAAAAAGTGACTTTAGAACATTCATCGTAATTGTGTCCGACTTCAACAACATAAAAGAGGAGAGAATTAATTGTGTCCGACTTTAACAACAATAAAAGAGGAGAGAATTAATTGTGTCCAGCATCACAAAGGAATATACAACAAGAGGAGAAAAGGAACCACTGCGTGAATAAACATAAAGTAAGTATATAGTGTCTGCTCTATTTATCAAATGGTAGCAGAGCGTAGTTTCCAATTCTGGTAATCTTGACGGCGATCATTCACTCATAAGATGGACAAGTTAGCTCAAACAAATATAACTACAGTGGAAGCGAGAAGAAAGAAGAGAAGTTGTGAATGTCCTAGATTTATGGGAAAGAGTGAAGATTATGAGAACTGGAAGGAGAGAGTAGAAGATTGGCTTCTTATCACAGAAGAAGTAAAATATCCAGGGGTAGAAATTAGGATGTCTCTAGAAGGGAGAGCTTATGAAGCTGTGAAGGAGCTAAAGAGATCTAAGGAGGTTAGATTAAAAGTTAATGAAAAATTGGATGAAGCATTTAAAAGGGACAACAAAATGGATAAAATGAAAAGGCAGGAAAGTTTTCTCAATCGAAAAATTGTTATGTAATTTATATGTATTGCAACCGCAGAAAAGAAAGAATAAATGAGGGAATGTGAACAAGTAGGTGGAGGGAAAATGAGTGAGGAACTCAAAGGAAGTCACCTACTACATGGAGCCAAATTGAGTAACATGGAGTTACATATTGTATTGGGGGCTTGCGGGTCAAGAAAGAGAGTATGAATGTAAGCGTTAAAAGTACTTAGGTAGAATATTTCAAAGTAATAAAATATCAAGAATCAGTTAGAGGCGCTCAGCTCGGAAAGATCGGAAAAGCATAAAGTGTCAGCATCGAAAACAAGATTATCAAAAGGATCTCGAAAATGTCACCATTATAACCGTATTTACTGAGAATTAAGACTCATCAAAAGATTAATACTCGGAACAAAATGCGAAACTTTTCGGTCGAAAAAAAGCCGATAGATCTGCGTCCTGGATTATGCTCATCAGAGAGTAAATTGTGATAGAACTATCGAAAGATAAGGTAATCGTCACGACTCGAAAGTCGAAAAGTATAATGAAAAAATGAATCCGTTCATCTATGATTAAATTGGATTCAGAGTAAAATAAATTTCAAAGTCATAAAGATTGTGATACCAATTATTGGTAAGAAGCAATAATTGAATATAGGATGGTAATGGATGTTGAAAGAAGAGAGGTTCAACTAAAAAACCTTAACAATTTAAAGGTCTTAAATTAAGATATTAAAAAAAATACCAGCCATAATAAAGGAAAAAAGAATTAGAAGATGTGTGGATAGAAAAAGGTTATAATGATGGAGAATGTAAAAGAAATAAAGCTTATTTACAATTTGGTCATGGTAGTTATGAAAAATGTGGAAATTAAAAAACTGGTTGTAAAGAAAAGGTACGAAGAAGAAGAATTAAAAATATTGTGAAATGTGTGGTATGTCTCAAATATAAAAAAACACCTCAAAGGCCGGTGGTCAGTTTTCCTATAACATAAGTTCAATGAGATGAAGTTCGGCCGAGGAAGATTATGGTTATAGTGGATATAGCGATAACTAATTTTGTACAAGCGACCTGGATGAAAAACAAACAACCAGAAGAAATAGTGAAGTATGTTATCTAAGTAAATTAATCTCAGAAGAACTCAACGAAAGAAATTATCGAACAGAAAATGATTTGAGTGATGAAGAATCCATTTTAAAAGAACGCTTTAGGATTGAAATCAAGAGCAGTGGTGCAGAGAGTCCTTGATTTGTCTCATTTGATATTTTGGGATTAAAAAAAATGAATACACTAATCGGCTGTACCAAAGACTGGGAAATGGCAATGCATTGGACTATATTTGCAAGTGCCTATCATGAAGGGAGGTTTTAAGCCTGAAAATCAGTTGGTTTTTGGAAGTAATCCCAGAATCAGTAATGTACATGGGGAAATGAGCCTAACCGAAATGGAAATAATTGAGGAAATGATGGAAAAAAGAATATGTATGCATTGAGAGAAACGAGAAATACATCGCTCTCGCGTCGAAAAGGCGTCAGCGCCGATTAAGTCATCAGATGGGAGATCGATTTCAGGCGTCGTCTGAGATCAAAGAAAAAAACAGGATAGACAATCAAGACAACGAGATCTAAGATCTCGTCGATAAAAAGAAACGTCGTCAAAGGATTCAAAGGTCGGTAAAAGTCGGTGGTAAATTCATTAAAATCAGAACAATGGATAGAAGTCAGAATCTTAAATACGGCAGAGAGAAAACAAACAATGATAAATGGAAGTGATAGTTATATGTGAGAATAACAGGAGATAGAGGACCTGGATTTGGATCTAAGAGAACATAAGGATTTCAGTAAGATACCTGAAAATGAAGAAATATTACTGGTAAACATCAATGACGAGAGGGTTATGGCTGCAAAATTAAAGGAGCTAGAGAACTGGAAAGATAATAAGGTATATGAAGAGGTGAGAAAAGAAGGGCAAAAGGTTGTGTCAACAAGGTGGATCATAACAGAAAAAATAAAGGATGGAAAGAGCATTTGTAAGGCAAGATTGGTTGCAAGAGGTTTCGAGGAACAGAAGGTGGATGAATTGAATGATGCACCTACGTGTTCAGCTGAAATTTTAAAAGTGACATTGAGCATTATTAATCACAAAAAGCAAAGTGTAAAACACAGATGTAAAAGTAATCCATCTATGCACTATGAAATGTATATTTAAAACCTCCTAAAGAAGCTAAAAGTGAAGGGATATGGAAGCTGAAAACGTTTATGGTCTTAGGGATTTTCTTTAGGCATGGTACTATAGTATATTAGAAATACTGGAAGTGGGAGGAAAAAGGTGTCAAATAGAACCAACGGTATTTTTATTGGACAAGAATAATAAGCTGGTAGGAATGTGACCTCACAACAAAATTCAAGATAGGACAATATGAAAAGGAAAATTTCAAATATCTAGGAATCAACATAGAGCAAACAAATGATGAGGTGAAAATAGATCAAATAGAATATATCAGGAAGTTAATAATTCCACAAGTGGACAATGACAAAAACGGAGAAAAAACCTTAAATGAAAGAGAATTAAAGCAGTATTGATCCTTGATTGGTAGTCTCAATTGGTTATCACAGCATACAAGACCTGATATTTCTTTTGCTGTAAGCTTAGTAAGAAATTTAAAGAAGGATATACCTCTGACATGAGAAAAGCAATTAAAGTGGTTAGAAAGATGGAAAACAAAAGTAAAATGAACCTGGAGAAACTTCGGAAGGAGTTAAAGATTGAAGTGCAGATGCTTCTTTCAATAGCGCGGCGGCAATTGAAGTGGTTTATCTTGATGAGTAGGCGAGTGGAAAGATAATCGCTTTATTGTGGAAATCAAAGGTTACCAAAATTGCTCGGTCAACTTCTCGTGGAGAAAGCAGGTCAAGCGTGAAGCAACAGAGAATCCGTTGCCAGGATAGGAGAAATCCGGTATCCACATAAAGACGGATAGTAAAACATTAGAGAGAGCGTTAAAGTCAACAACAGGAGTATTGAGTAGAAGGTTAAGAATAGACATAGCATCAATTAAACAAATGATGGAGAGAGGAGAGATAGGAAAGATTGAGTGGATTAGCACCAAAGAACAGATAGCGGATATTCTGACTAAAACAGGTGTTAAGGGTGATAACATGTTTAACTATGTCGAGAAATAAAAAGAGTGAGAAAAGAAAGAGGAAAGAGAAGAGTATAAGATTGATAGACTGTTCCTGGTCCCGTTCCTGTTCCTGTCTTGTTCCTGTTTTATGTAATGGAAAAGAAAGGAAGATCGGGTAGCGGAGAGAGCAACAACCTGTACATATTTTATATAAGTACATGGTGAAGGTAACCTTGTAACAAATGGCTCATTTGTTCAGGGAATTAATATTAAGTTGATAGGGTTTAACATATAACAAACAATGTTTAATTGTTGTTTCTTTTTATTTTACAGAGACTGCAAGCCTCTGATATATATTTAAGAATTATATGTTTAGTAAAATTACCTTTAGAAATAAGATAATAAGATCTTAACAGATATTGTCATCACCACTACAATAATAGGAAAAAATACCACAAGAGGAGAGAATATTCCGGGACACAAAAAGAAAGTTATTGGCAACACTTCATCTACTGGTCATCCAAAAGGGAGAGATTACTACAGGACACATCACTAAAGTCATCTGTATCAACTGTGCAACTGATAGGTTAATGTGTGAATGTTCGCTCAGTGGTGGTTGTGAGAATTACAGCTGGGTAGTATGCATGAGTGTGTGGGGCGCCTTTCATGCTTGTGTGTGGTATTGAGGTAGTCTTTCTCACAATTGCTGTTGGTGTTCATCAGAAACATTGACTGGATTTATAAGGGCTGACTAAAAAGTGACTTTAGAACATTCATCGTAATTGTGTCCGACTTCAACAACATAAAAGAGGAGAGAATTAATTGTGTCCGACTTCAACAACAATAAAAGAGGAGAGAATTAATTGTGTCCAGCATCACAAAGGAATATACAACAAGAGGAGAAAAGGAACCACTGCGTGAATAAACATAAAGTAAGTATATAGTGTCTGCTCTATTTATCATAACCGATTTATGGTTTTTCGCTCTTAGGAACTACAGGGAGACTTGCGTGGTGGCGCTTGACATATACAAAGCAATTGACCGAGTATGGCACGCGTCACTGCTCTCCAAGCTCCCCTCCTTCTATTTGCTTACTTATGTCTAGCAAATCGCTCAATATCGGATGTTGACGACGCGACTTCTTTTTCTGTCAATAGTGGTGTTCCTCAGGGTTCTGTCTTATCTCCTACTTTACATTAATGATCTTCTCACCTGCACCTCTAACTCTATCCACTCATATGCCGATGACTCGACCCATCATTCTTTTACTCATATCAATTATACTCCCTCTTTTACTTTTTTATCCTTAATCTTTCCGATTATATTCTCGTGATCTGGATAGAATTTCCGAATGGGGTCATCTCAACCTTGTGAAATTCAATTCTTTAAAAACCCAACTTCTACAAATCTCCTCCTCCAAAACACCTTTTAACTTTCCTATCTTTTTCGACGGTTCTCTCGTCTCTCCTGTTGACAATATAAACATCCTTGGCCTTAACATAAAATAAAAATCTTGGAAACATACATCACAACGGTTGATAGGGCAACCTCAAAGAAACTGGAAGTTCTGTTTAGACTCGCGAGACTTTTCCTCTTCTCAGTTGCTCCAGCTATACAAGGGTCTTATCCGCCCATGTATGGAGTACTGCTCTCATATCTGGGGGGGGGGGTCTGGTTTCAGCCAGCTTTTGGACAGGGTCGAGTCAAAGGCCAAAGGCTTATAAGCTGCTATGCTTTCTAGTTCACTTGACCGCATGACAATGTTGGTGCTTTATCTCTATCCTGTGGAATTTACTTTCAACTTCTATACTTCGAGGGCATAACATTACCACCACCTTTGACGCCCTCGTAGCACAAGGGTGCTGTATCTTTTATGTTGACATTAGTATTAGATAAATGTATTTAATTTGAATTCCAGGCTAGTTCGGCTGTGGTCATCAACTATACACTTCTGTTCGTTAGATTCTCTTCCATCTTCTGTATTCCTGCTGAACTTAATCTCCTCACATTAAAGCCTGCGTCTGTACTCATATGCGTAATTTGCGCTATAGGGTGAACTTTGAGCATACTACACCATAATATTTTGTCTGGACTGTAAAAAAAAAAAAAAAATCCTTAGTGGGCAGATATGTGGTAAATGAACCATCTCCTACTCACCCCATCCAAAACATCATTCAGATTCTCCAAGAAAGTCTCAATTTTCCTCAGATTGACCATATGTGTAACCACTCAAATATTGACCTTTTGAATTCTAGTACTCCACAAACAAAATCCACCATGTCTGTAACAGAAGTTACTCATCAGAATTGCAAATCCTTCTATCCCTATCTCATTTTTCAAACACCACCACTCATTTTCACTGTTTCCTTTCATCTTTGTTTCAATCACTGCAATCAAATCAAATTTGCCTTTCTAAATACATCCATCACCTCTCCTCAACATTTATTCCCTCTGATATTCCATTTACTCATCGGTTGATTCACTTACATTTCCTTAGAAAGATGATAGAAGGCCCGCTGGCGATCACGACCTTCTGAGGCATGCATTAGCTTCCTGGCAACAGATAAGTGGTAGTGGGCAGCCAACCTAACTACCACCAGCCCTTTAGTCGCCTTCGACACGCAGGACATCCGACGTGGGCAATTTTTCTCCCACACATAGGGATATGGAATAAGAATGTCTGTAAGATGTTGTCTAGAGGGGTGTGGATATAGTATATATTATGTAATTATGTGGATAAGGTGGTATACCAAAGTGCAAGGAGGTAAGGTGTGTGGATATGAGCATGTTCCTTCCTTTCCACCCTCACTGTCCGTCTCTCTCTCTCTCTCTCTCTCTCTCTCTCTCCTCTCTCTCTCTCTCTCTCTCTCTCTCTCTCTTTCTCTCTCTCTCTCTCTCTCTCTCTCTCTCTCTCTCTCTCTCCATTCCTATCCATTCAATGCTGTCATGGTCACTCTCTGTGCTCGTCCATCTCTCTCTCTGTCTCTCTCTCTCTCTCTCTTTCTCTTTCTCTCTCTCTCCTCCCCTCCTCCTCTCTCTCATATATATACTCTCTCTCTCCTCTCTATATATATATACACATATATATATATAAAAATGTCGAGTCCTGTGCAATAAGAAACCTGTTCCTGATCTTTATTACAGATTTCATTTCACGAGGGCAATGCAATACAATACAAACAGGGATGGGGAACTAGAGTCATGGAGCTTAACATTTTTGTAGGATCAAAAGGTAGAGTTGGAGCTATGATAAGCATTTTCAGTGGAGCCGAAGACATTAAAATTAGTCTCCTGTTATAAATATTTTATTTATAACTAGTTTTAACTTAAAAGTTTGTTTTTTAAGCTTTAATCCTTTATCTTTAAATACCTTCAGTTTTCAGGAAATAATTTTCATTTTAATTATAAGTTTGTATTAATTTTATTTATAAAATTAACATGGACAAAAAATTGAACAAATCTTCTGTATTTAAGTATTATAAACGAGATAAAGAAGATAAAGGTATTTTATTTGACAAGTAAAAGATGTAGTGTGTAATTCTAAAACATCAATTTAAAGCTTCAATTACAAAGGGGGCATAATAATGTTTTTAATTTGTTAATGAGGAAAACAAAGCTAAATATTCCTCTCAAAATACCACAAACTGTGATATGACAGCAACAAAGTCATGCACAATTCAATATTTTATACTTCTAAAGTAAACAATAAAATTTTTACCAAAAAGTTAAAAGTTCTGTTTCCCACTGCCGTAGAACTGCATTCGGGCTGATGTTCCAGCGTGGCGGTAACACCTTATTAAAAATTATTTTGATAACAGTTGGAGCCAGTCTCGGCTTCAAAAGTATCAACTCCAGAGCCGGAGCTGCAAATTTAAAATATGGTGGCTCGGGAGCTTAAATGAATTCACAGCAGCTCTCGATCCCTACATACAACTCCGCTATAAAAGAGCATCAAATAAAGTCATATATATGTATGTATAAACTTTCCTAAGAAAGTAAAAATGTAAAGATTTAGGAAAAGTTAGAGCAAGAATATTTTCAAAACTAATGGCCATAAAATAATAAAACAAAATTTTTTTTTTATTAATTGCCTATTTTGGTCATCAGTGAAGCATTACAGCAAAGTTTTTAATAATAAAACATATTTGCTACAACACTTCTCTGATGACCAAAATAGGACAACCATCATTTTCAAGTAGGTTTGTTTAACTATTATGACATCTGCTCAGGGTAACCTCAAAAAAGTAAATTACTGAAAATGATGAACAATCAAGTCTAATAAGTTTTGCCATAGAATAGTAACAAGACTTACTCTTTGCACATTTTTATTGACTGCCCTATTTTGGTCATCAGAAAAGCATTACAGCAAGTTTGTTTTAATAACAAAATAAATTTGCTGTAATACTTATCTAATGACCAAATATGTTTTAGAGTTAGTCTTATTGAACAATTATGACATATTATTAGCATATCCTCAAAAAAAGTGAATTAATGCAAATTGACAATCAAGTCAAGTCTAGTTAATTCAGTTTGTTCTAGCCTAACATGCTCATACATACTAGATCAATCATGAACCAGAGAGACTGAGGCTAAACTACAAAAGATCTTTAAACTGAATTAAACTGTCATGATATAAGTTGCATTTTTTCTTATTAATATAGTACCATGTTAAATTCAGTGTTCGATACTTTACAGCAGCAGGTATACATAGCACACAAGAATCCTTTGCTACAGTATCTACTTCATGATGTGTTATTTCCACATGACCTAGAAATCAAAATTAAAAATATTTATCTGTCCTTCAACGCATTTTATAAATCATAAAAGGAATTGAAAAGAAATTTCTATGTCAACTGATACAGAAAAGAATATCTAGAAAAATGGTAATATTGGCGTGATTTTGATTTAAATGTATATGAAAACTGTAAATTGTATATAGTTATGCTGCAATACAGTAATATTTCATTGGAATAAAACTACTATATTTACTATGAATTTCTTCTACTAAGAAAAATCTGTAACACAAACATTATAGTTAGAGGTTGAAAAACTAATTATGACTAAAATATTTGGTAAAGTTTTAAAAGCACTGCAGTACTTTTCAGACATGACATTTAAACAGAAATCAAAGTAATCATTATTAAACTATAAGTTAGAAGGAAGTTAGAAGGTAACAAAGATCTATTCCAGACATGACATTTAAACAAATAGAAGTTAATAACATTACTTAAATTATAAGCTAGGAGAAAGATCTATTTGAGGCATAGTAAGTCTTCATAGAATTTTTCCAATCTATCTATACAAGATAAGCTATTGGACAATGTAAGAGAAAATCATGGATATATTTTTTAAAAATCTCATTGAATCAAATTTTGACCATCTTGTACTGTAGTTTACATTTAGGTCTAAATATTTTCTTTTACTTTTAATGGCATTATATGAACTTCAGCTTCTAATGTTGCCTATAGGAGTAAGGAGGTAATAAGGAAGCTCTACAAAAGATATGTTAGGCCATTAAATGCATACTGTACACATGATAATCTTTACTTATAAACATTGATCATTGAAATATTCAAGGCAGTACCTACAACAAAGTGCTAATATGGTAGCATGTGGTGTTGAAAGTAAGTGTTATGAGATAAGATTGAAGAAAGAATTGGGCATTTCTGCCATTTTGCAAAAAAAAAAAAAAAAAAAAAAATATGTCAACTCCAACTTAACTTCTCTTTCAATCCTTTTATTTCTTCCAGTGGCATCATGGGCGGTCTTACCTACTGCAAAATTGAGGTATTTGTTAGCTCATACCTTTGACAATTTCCCTTTAAACGATTTGAGAGATATTCTCCCTTCTCCACCTCCTTTAAACCTAATATTGTAATTTTTTCATAAGATGTCATGTAATTTCTCTCTAAGCTTAATACTAGGAAGACTAAATTATAATGCGAGCTGGCCGAGCAATGAAATTTCCTGCACTGCAACCAAGTGAGCGCACAATGCAACACACCAAAAGTCTTTTTTTTTTTTGGCACAGCACAGCATCTCTATTTTTAAAACCACCCCACACTGGGACACTTGAATTGTGTACCGCACCGCACCTGGTACAGTGGTCAACCCTATTATGATGGCATCCCAGCTTCTTAAAACTTCTCCTTCTAAGTTTGCACTGTGCCTTGGTAAACTGTTTAGTCTCCGTCTATCAACTTTTCTATCTTGCTAAATACATGCATTATATCAACCTGTGCTGTAAAAGAGGAACCCTCTTAACCCTTTATCTATCATCCTAAACTGTTTTAACCTTTGATCATTTCAAAGTTTTCAAATCTATCCTAAAGAAAAAATAAGAAAAAAAAATATATTTGCGCTAATCTTATCACTGATCTCCATTACAGCATCCATATGGAGCAACTTGCTGGGAAAATTCTCCATCTTCTCTGACTTTGGCATTTTGCAGAATCTTTTGCTGCATCATTGAATATATAAAAAGTTTTCAATAAAGTCTGGTATAAAGCTTTGATATCTAAACTTCCCTCTCTTACAGCATATATCCTTCTCTTTGTGATTTACTTTCCAGTCAGTCTATATCAGCAGTTGAAGAAGCCACACATTTACACTTTAAATCTATCAATAGTAGCATTGTCCAAGTTTTCTGTTCTATCTCCCTTTTATCTGCTTTTAAATGAGTCACAGGAGATTTTACTCTCCATCAGCGGGATTCTAACATTGGACACCGCGTCGCAGTGTTAACAATAACACAGATTCTGAATCTCTAACCACTAGGACAATCCCCATCGTCCACCCAAAAAGACGCTTCAAGCGTAGTTTTTAAAGCACCCGGTTTTCTCATCCCATATTGCTGAGTACTCAAAGACCTGGCCCCCATCTCTGTCAATTCATCATCTATCTACTACTATGCTGATGACTATACCCTTCAACACTCAATTTATTTTGAAAAGCTTTCCTGCCAACAACAAATGATGCTAGGAGGGTTGCCTAGGAACAACTGACCTCTGATCCCTAATTGTGGTAAAAATATCATGGTTATTTACGGTCTCAAAAATTTAGCTCTTTCATCTTTCTTCCCAATATAAACTTCCACAATTATATATCTTTGATGATTATATAACAAACTTTGCCCTGTAAATATTCTGGATGTTTTCTTAGCGCCCCCCCCCCCAGTTGCTTCATCTCTATAGGGGTTTTATTCCCCTTGTGTGGAGTATACTCTATACATAAGAGGTGATTTCACTAAAAAAGCTCTTCCTGATAAGGGGGTTTCTTTTTCCCACCCTATCGGCTCTTTATTTCTCACTCAATTTCATTCTGCCTGTTGAATTACATTCCTTTTACTGCAGCTATTACAATGGACACTTCTTTTCTGAACTATTGTCATTGAAACTACTAATTTTTTTTGCTCATCTCTGACCCTAGACTTGACAGCTATGCTCACCCTTACACTGATATAGTCAGGAATATATTTTGTCTTCTTTGATTAAACTACTTATTCCAACGGTAAAGTCTGGAATACTCTTCTTCTATATTTCCCACTTCCTATGAAGTGCAGAAAATCCTGTGATCATCTTTGGTCGAGACCTTTAGAGCTCAATGATGATCAAAATAATCTTTATTTTGGAATTACTATTTGCTGAAAGTGCTACAGTTTCTGTAAAAAAAAAAACATGGCAGAACAACTGTCTTGGGCATAGCTTGCCAGACTAAATGGTCAGATTTGGGCCTTCGAGAATATAAGCATAAAAATGTAAAGCTATTAAAATACGCTCAAACTGGCTATTTTATTAAATATTCTAAAATTAACTACTGAACATCCATAAACATATCTATTAATTTATAAATTATAAAAAAGCAAGCAATATTAGGCAAATTGTGAATAAATAAAAATATAATCAAATATCATGAAAATGCTAAGAATAAAAATGACATTTGTTTGTTAGTAAACTATTAAAAATAAGGTTTGAAACCATTGTAATTACACAATAATGTGCTCCTAATAATAATTAAAATTAAAATAATGAAAAAAACGCTCACAATAAAGAACAATGAAGAAAGCTCAGAAAGGTTCGTGAGGGGGATTTTTTTTTTTTAACTTTCCTCAAACTTACAACCTTAATGGCCAAAAAAAAGTTTTAAGGGAGAATGAAAGTTGGGAAGTGTGAAAACAAGAAATATCATTTACTGAGATTTTAGTCATATTTTTTTTCTGAGAGAGAGAGAGAGAGAGAGAGAGAGAGAAGAGGGAGACAGAGAGAAGAGAGAGGAAGAGATAGAAAAGAGAGAACGAGAAAAGGTAGAGAAGAGAGAGAGAGAGAGAGAGAGAGAGAGCGAGAGAGAAGAGAAGACACAGAAGTAGTGAGAGATAAATGAACAGTATGAGGAGGAGAGAGAAGAGAGAGAGAGAGAGTAGAGAGAGAGAGAGAAGAGAGAGAGAGAGAGAGAGAGAGAGAGAGGAGAGAGCAGGCTAATTTATAGAGTGAGGGAGGTACGAGGAGGACAAGACGAGAGAGAGAGAGAGAGAGAGAGAGAGGAGAGAGACGAGATGAGCAGAGAGAGGAAGAGAGAGTATGACGTACGATGTAGAGAGAGAGACGAGAGAGAGAGAGAGAGAGAGAGAGAGTCACTGAGAGAGAGAGAGAGAGAAGAGTAGCAAGAGAGAGGAGAGACAAAAAAAGGGAGTGGTAAAGAGAACGAGAGAGAGAGGAGAGAGAAGAGAGAGAGAGGAGAGAGAGTAGAGAGAGAGAGAGAGAGAGAGAGAGAGATGGAGGTACGCAGAGTAAGTGTAGAGAGAGAGAGCAGAGAGAGAGAGAGAGAGAAGGAGCCGAGAGAGAGAAGCACAGAGAGAGAGCACGCAGAGAGAGAGAGAGAGAGAGGAAGATGAGAGGAGAGAGGAGAGAGAGAGAGACGAGAGAGAAGAGAGAGAGAGAGAAGAGGAGATGAGGAGAGAGAGAGTAGAGGGAGATGAGTAGAGAGAGAGAGATAGAGTAGAGAGAGAAGAGAGAGAGAGGGTAAGAGAAGAGAAGACAAGGGAAGAGAGAGAGACCATGGTATGAGAGAGAGAAAGAGAGAGAGAGAGATGAGGAGAGAGAGAGCATTGAGAAGAGAGAGAGAGAGAGAGAGAGTGATGAGATAATGATAGTAGATGAGAATGAGAGATAAGAGAAAGAGAGAGAGGAGAGCAGAGAGAGAGAGAGAGAGAGAGAAGAGAAGAAATGAGAGTATGAGATGAATAAATGAGGTGAGGAGAAGAGGAGAGATAGAGGAAAGTAGAGTAGAGAGGAGTATGGTATTGTATTAGGTATTTGGCAGTAGATGAGAGAGAGTGAGAGAGTGAGAGCGGAAGTTCAGAGAGAAGAAGAATGAGAAGAGAGAGAGGAGATTAAAGAGAGAGAGGAGAGACGAGAAGAGAGAGAGAGAGAGAGAGAGAGAGAGATGAGATGAGAAGAAGAGAGAGGAGAGAGAAGAGGAGACGCAAAAGTTGAGAGAGAATGAGAGAGAATGAGAGAGAGTAAAGAGAGAGAGAGGAGAGAGAAGATGAGAGAGAGAGAGAGAGAGAAAGAGATAGGATGTAGTATGAGAGAGAGAGAGAGAGAGAGAGAGAGAGAGAAGAGAGAGAGAGAGAGAGAGAGAGCAAAATGCATTATTTTTACCTCAGTGAAGACTCACATTAGTTGTGTGAATGTCTTCCTAGCAAAAATGGAAATTTGGTTACTAGAATTATGCATATATGTGTAAGCTTTAAATTCTCTTCCTGGTAATGGGGCTTAAATTTGCATGTTACTAAATCTCCAGGTAAATGCATTTTTAACCCTACTTTTTGGTGGATTCTATAAGGTTAAAAATAGGAATTCCCAGATTGCCTACACAAATCATTCCATGATAACCCTCCCAACTGTGGGGTTTGCTGCTCTTTTTTTGAAATATATTCCCTTAGTGACAATCTCAAATGCAAATGTGCTGCATGGTTAAATAGCAATACAATCCTAGGTAACTCTGTTCTATTGTGTATAATCTGTAATAACATTCTCGGATACTAAACAAATGATCTATTTATCTCCCATAGCTACATTAGATGATAGTGTGCTAGGTATACATTGATGTTTTACATCATTGAGCTGGTTCAACAAATTCCTTGCCATTATCAGTTAGCAATTTTTCAGGCACATTTGCGAGATAAGGAAGTATGATCTGAAAGAAGTTGTTTGTGATTGTGAAGGATTATATTTTAGGAACAGTTGTAATGCATTTAGTAATGATCTACTAGAACCATCGCATAATTGTTTCCTTGTTTGGATTTAATTATTTGTAAAAGATCCATGGCAACCAATACAATAGGAAAAACTGAGTTTTATGGTAGGAGGCATATAAATGATGATAGAAGTTATAGATGCTTGGTATATGTAACATGGTAGTTATGCTGTAAAGATATAAATTTTAGGATGCCATGCATATTTATTTCCTAAGGAGATTAAGTTATTTATGCCTATATAAGCAAAATTCATATGGACGTGACAGCAAATGTCTTTGAGAATAATAAAAGGGACAACAATGTAACTGCTTTTATGATGCTTATTTATTTTCCACAGTAGCTCCTCTTTTAAGATAGGCAGGGCTCCTACTTTTACAAACTGTTTAAGACTACCAACTAAATAATGGTCTATATATTATTGCTCTAAACCAGGGCTGCGGAGCCGGCAAATTTTTTTCCGGCTCCGCGGCTATGGGAATGTGGGCATTTTTTAAAATTACACCACCCGGCCTGGTAAAGAGGATAACCGAATATAATAGATCCCCGGCATTTAAAATTACGCCGAGGCTTACCGACTTTCCGACATTTTATAGTAATTGTTCGGTGATTGAACTTACTCTGAGCTTCGCTGCAACCTTGTTATATAATTTCCATTTCTCTTCTCATACTTCACATTCGTGAATAAAAAAATTTTGAGGGGTATGATGAAAATTAAATGTTTGTTAATGAGATTTTTTTAAATTAAAACATTAAAGAATTTTTTTATTCGAAAATATTTTATAGAAGACAAGACACTTTTAAGAAATACACGAAAAGGAAAATCAAGTCACTTTCTTCCTTCCTAATTTTAATATATATTCCTTCTTTGAACGATGACTGCACTCACTGCCTGTTAACAGATGTTACGTAAAATTATATATAATTTTATTTTTATTTTTGTTTTCCTTATTACATAAAAGATTTTAAATATTCACTTGTCATTTTTTAGATTCATCCTAAAGTTTATGAAAATAAAAATTCATCGTTGAAAACTATGAGATGCCTAAATATATGTGACAATTTTATGCAAAAGAAATCGAACACAAACAAGCAAAAGTTGCTATGTCGAAAACAAATATTACTTGTTTATATATAATATATATTTTGTATATATATAAATATTGTTATTAATAAAAAATTTTACTTTTACCATAATATTATAAAAATAATCATTATTTTGCATTATACCACATACACATATATATATATAACTAATAAAAAAGATTTTTTTATTTATTAAAAAATGTGTTAATTAAACTATGATATTATATAAATATTAATATATAATTTAACTGGTAATTTAGATTGCTAAATTATAGTATATAAGTTATATATATATATAATGTGTCACTAGGACACGATGGTATCAGACAGATTATTAAAGTGGAACATATTTCTTCTTCACCAATTTGTTTTAACAAATATCATTTACTCTCTTATGAAAAACTAAAGGGAGTGTAGACAAAATTGATGAACCCGGGAATATTGCAACACAAATCATAATAGATTTGTAGTAACAACTGGTGTGTAATGAATGCTTGTTAGTTACAATAGAAGTATTTTATTTCAACAATTGTTCTTAAAATAAACCATAACGTTAACTTTAAGGTGTTCCGCCTGACTAATATAAAAATATGACGATTTTGGCTGTCTTTAAGCAATTATTACTTTGCTGTAGCTTGAGATCACTAGGGGACCAATCTAGAAATTTGTCCTTCCGTATTTTTATTTATTTTCTTCTCTTTTAAGATCTAGGTGGTTCAAGATACACTGACGAATTAAAGTGAATAAAGGCGGATTAGTGAAAGCACTATGGCCTGTCCGGCTCTTATTACAAAAATAGACAGATTACCGGCATCGGCATTGCATTCAAATTCGAGGCAACTAGCGTGGGTGTATTAAAATTAACGGTTTGCAACACGGGCAAGATCTTTAGCAGTGGTTTCGCGAATATTTTAGGAGATGCAATAGCTACGCAGATTGGATTCATATAGCCATCTAGTCTTCTTAAAGTAATGATAAGACAGAACGGTGTTACTGGGCGACGGAGGGTTTTTTCGAAAGCGAGTTTTGATTTTGGGATTACCGCCGTTGTTTTATCGGGTATCTCGCCTGTCGAGATTTTCATTATTCCGAAAGGTGTTCGGTCGGCGGTAATACACCAGGCTATTAAATGAATAAACAAACACTTAATTCACTTAATATAACATTCGACTTACAGTGGAGATACTATACATTACTCAAAAATTAGTTTGATTTTGTTATTCATTTCATATTGTTTTTTTTATTCCCTATAACATTTTTAAGTTTAGTTTTCTCACTATGAAAAGGATATTGTAGGTTGAATGTCTTTTAAACTAAGTAAAGAATTGTCTTTTTAGTTTTTTTTCAAAAAAATCGCTTTTTGTCTGCATGCTAAAAACCTATGTTTTTGACATCACCTCCCACATTTTTTTTCTCCAATTATCCTACGCCCCTGGCAATGTGCTATCTTCATGCCCTTCCATTCGTTTCCGGGCCGCCAGGCTTCGCTGACAGAAATTTATTTCAACAACAGAGGTAAAGGGGAGGATATTCCCTGAAACTTTTGGGGCTGAAGACTATTTTCTGACAGTCCGGAGCCCAGATTTTTCGCCTCTTGTTCGAGATACTATGCCGTTTATTTCATGCATGTATTGTTTTGTAGTATTTTAAAGCAGATTACCATCAATTTGATTGGGTATTTTGTTATAAATAATCGCATTTTAGGTAATTAAATAACATTAGAAACAAAGACGATTCATCCTGGGGGTTTTTATTCCTACTGCATTAATTTCCTTTGGATAAATGGTCTGATTTATATAAAAAATGAGTCCGTTGGGAAAGTGGAGAGATCAGCAGAGAGTTCTTAGACAGAAATAAAAATCTTTAACAATAGGTTGTACGTCATCGATTTCTGGGAAAAGATTTCTTCCTTTAAAGATGCTATTCCGTGAGGTATAAAATAAAAAAAATAACATAAAACATACATAAGCCTCTATAAACAAAAGTATTCTCTTTAAATATCCAAAAATGACTAACCCGATTAGGTTATGACCAATTTTGGTTAAGTTTTGATAAAAGGTACAAGATGTCTGTTCCTAGCCAAACAATATAATTATACAATCAATATATTTACATTGTGCTTTGTTGTCCTCTCCTTTCTACTTGGGTCACTTTCACTAATCCCCGTATAGTTTCTCTATATTTTTATCCAAATATTTTGATTCAGTCTATGCTTCTTTAATTTTCATTCTTTTCTGAGGCAGCATGAAACAGGATGACCACTTCTTCACCATATGGAATATTAAGATTAATAAATAATTAAATATACGTTAGGCCAATATATATATATATTATCACAGAAATATAGGGTCCACTTAATAGGATAATTTGAAAACTTTGAGAAAAGATACAAGGTTAAACACAGTTATTAGATGATGAATAGGAGCTCTTAAAGGGTTAAGAAGGGTGTACTTCCTACTTTGTATTAGCTTGATGGTTGAAAAATAAAGAGCATGTTTACTCTTCCTATTTCGAGCACTTAGATAAAGATAATGAAATAAGAAACAGAGACTAAACAGTTTCTTCAAGGGGAACCGCGTACAAAGCATGTATATGGAGAGTAGTTATTTCGTCTGGATACAGATTTTCTTACAAATTCTGTCGATACTCTTAGGCAGATGAAGAATTTATGGAAAACCAACAATCGGGTAATGTTGGACGTGGGTGGTTTTAAAAATAGAGATGCTGTGCTGTGCCAAAAAAAAAAAAGACTTTTGGTGTGTTGCATTGTGCGCTCACTTGGTTGCAGTGCAGGAAATTTCATTGCTCGGCCAGCTCGCATTATAACTTTTTGGTACTAATATTAAGCATTGAGCAGTCATGTGTCTTTGGCACTCTTTGAATAATTACAATATTAGCGGGATTGTCCATCAGAGTGCATGGAACTGGCAGGGAGAGTATCTCTGCCAATATCGTCTTATAATTACAAGTGGATATAATTGTCAATTGAGGTTGATTATGAGATTATATACAAATACCTGCAAAATTTTTATGCAGTAGTGTTTTACATTATGCACTCTCGACTAATCTACATTTAACACATTAGTATGCGCTACTCTTCATATATATATTATATATATGAGGAGAGAGAAAAAAATTAAAATTTTTTATGAAAATAAGAGTAATAAGTTAAGTGGAATTTTACATATTATTTATATTATATTTTTATTTTTGTATATTTATTATATTTTTTAATTTTTTGCAAAATGTACAAATAATAATCACTATATGTTTTATTGCTTGTATCAAAATTGACTTACATCAAACTCTGAAACTTTCATTTCATAACACCAACATAGCTACCATATTCTCTAGTTTTTATTGTCCAAAAAACTTAAATTTTTGATATTGTTAATGGGTATTACTTTATGGCATTTTGAATATCTCAATCAATAGATACAAAATGTTTATAAGTAAAAAGGATGAGCTATGTGTACCGAGGTATGCATTATCTAATGGCCTATTACATATCTTTTGTAGAGCCTTTCCTATTACTCTCCTTCCATAGTTACTACCTAGACTTTATTAAGGCTATATCAATATTGTAGACTGGAATGTTCATATTATATGACAATTAAAATAGCTCACAATAGATAAACAAGACACTATGTACTGTCTATTCTAGCTAAACCTAAACATAGTAACAACGAAGTTGACTCACATAATCGTAAATAACCCAAGCATTATTAATAATACTATCCATGATTTCTCTTACATTGTCGCAAAATCAGCTTATTCTTGTAATGATAGTATTGAAAGATATATTTATCTCTTGGAAAAAACTTAGCCTATTCGTAGAGTATAAGAAATTACTAAACTTGCTCCATCTTGTCAATATGACACAAAAAAAAGTATAGACTCTTATCTCAAGATTATATTTTAAGTAACAGTTGTTTTATGTAAACCTTTCTGAGTGGTTGAGAGATTTTCCAAAATGTCATGTCTGGAAATTCGGTTTCGATCATAGATCTTTGTTAACCTTGCTAACTTAGGTGTCTGACTGTATAGTTTAATTTTGTTTTACTTTGATTTCTGTTTAATGTATTGTAGATATTTACTGCATAAATGAATAAACATTGTAAAAAATTAATTCTATAAATCCATAGATTATCTTTTCTATCAAGGCGCTCTAAGGCTATTATCACAAATGATTTTAGGTCGATTTACACGAGGATCCTTTTAAATTTTTACTTAAGTAACTTTTTAGCTACCAGTATATTATTAGTAGATTATAATCATTTCGGCTAATTGAACCCTGGTTGCAAGTTTGTGCAGCCATAACTATATACAATTAACAGTTTTTCATATACATTTAAAGATCAAAATCACGACCAATAAAATTGCTATTAGCGCTATTTTTTTCTAGATATTCTTTTCCTGTGAATCAGTTACATTAGAGAGCATAGTTCTTTCACTATATTCTTTTATGATTTATAGAGTATAATGAGTGTTGAAAAGAAAAAAATATATATTTTTTAAATTCTGGGGTCAATGGTCATAGGTCAGTTGAGTGGCCAATTATGGAAATGGCACTGCATGATAAAGTTGACGATACAGCAAAGGATTCTTGTGTGCTAAGTGGAGTATAATAACTCCTTGTCTGCTGTATAAAGTTTTTCAATAACGAAACACTGATTTAACATGGTATTATATGAGAGTAAAAGGAAACTAAAAATAGGACGATACGTGTATAACTTTCTCATTCGATCCAATGTTGCCAGATATATTAATTCAGTTTAAAGAAATTAAACTCTGTTTTCTTGTAGGTTTAGCCTCGTCCTCTCTTCTAGGGTTTTAACGATGAATTGTGAATCAAATTATCGTCTCCTGCGCTTTTTTGAAGCAATATTGATTTATTATGAACAGTTCTTTAATGATATTGACCCGGCATTAGCCTTAGTTAATACACATTACTGAATATAGCTACGACTTGACTCATATTGACTCATTGTTCAAAATATTGCGTTAATACAACTATTTTATTGAGAAGAACGATTTTGTGGAGAATGACAGCTGTGTTAGAAAATCTAGAAAGTATTGTCATAATTGTTTCAAACCTTCAAGACTTTTAGAAAAAACTCATAAAACACCTTAGTTGGTCATTGGAGAGAATAAAAAAGTTAACAGTTTTGCATTTATTTTGTGTTATAAAAAACAAAACAATTGTACGTTGTATACTATGCTTTTCTGGATGAAAAGAAACAAAAACAAATAAAAAGCAGAAAAAAATTGAAGCTTAAAAAAATTGGCCATAAAGGGAAACGCTTTTATGGTTGGTGCATTTTATATAGGAATAACCTATTACCAGCATTGGGGACCGCAAAGAGTCAAGTCTTGAAATTACTTTTCAATTGTTATCGAGTTCCGTGGTACACTTAGAATCTTAAATGGCAAAACAAATATTACCCCTAAAACTACTGATTTAGGCATGATGAAAAGAGAAAAAAACTTTCTGACAACATTTCATGCCGAATATATTTCAGTATCATACATTTTCAGTAATTTACTGATATTTTTTTGTATGTGTCTCACTAGCCGACTGATCTTAAAGAATTCGATCTGAAGACAGATGATTAACAAAGTAGAACAAGTAATATATAGGTTACATTAGTATACGGACTAACCACTAGCCGTACAACCTTGAAAAGAATTGGTTGTCCTATTTATCTCGAGGTCATCAGATGAAGTGTTGTAGCAAAATATGTTTTATTTAACGGAAAAACAATTGGCATGTAATAGACATTCACTGATGACGGCAAATAGGAGCAATTAAATTAATAAAAAAAAAATTTTGTTTTATTATTTTATGGCCATTAGTTTTGAAAGTATGCATGTTCTAACTTTTCCTTGATGTGAACATTTTGTTTTTCTTAGGAAAGTTTATACATACATATATATGACTTTATTTGATGCTCTTTTATAGCGGAGTTGTATGTAGGGATCGAGAGCTGCTGTGAATTCATTTAAGCTCCCGAGCCACCATATTTTAAATTTGCAGCTCCGGCTCTGGAGTTGATACTTTTGAAGCCGAGACTCGATTCAACTGTTTTTCAAAAAATAATTTTTAATAAGGTGTTACAGTCAACCTGGAACTTCAGCCCGAATGCAGTTCTACGGCAGTGGAAAACAGAACTTTTAACTTTTTGGAGATGCTTAATGGGACGAATATTATTTATTGTTTACTGTGTTATCCGTATATACAGTTTAACGCTGAATTGTCAAAAAAATTGTTAAACATAATTGCAATACAATGAAGATGTTTGGAGTTCATACTTTACAGTTAGCCAGGTGCGTGGAATGGTCTCCACAATACATCCATAGAGCAAATCCTTATAAGCGGGCGTAGACAAATAGCAAAAAACAGCAACGATAGCCCGTTCTCTACTCACGTATCCCGTCGTGCGCCCAAAATTATATGAAGTTTCTAAAGATCAAGAGTAAGCAAAGTGGCCAAATCGTTAGGTCAAGAAGACCAATGAATGGGGAAGTACTGTCTTATGGCTCCTAAAAGTCTAAAAGGCTTTTGCTGGCACTTAAAAGATTTATAGAGTAGTAGTAATGAATGACTGCCAGCTGCCTGTGTAACTTCTCTCCTGAACTTTCTATCCTCTCCTACTCCACGGATCCCGACAGTCCAGTGGGACAAATCGATACACATAATCACTATCCCGGGAAGAATTATTAAAAAAAAACGACCGCATACTTCACAACAAAATATTAAAATCTCAGAAGATCGAACTTGTGCAAGGAAATTTTATAGAGGCCGGGAATTTTTTAAGAGAAAATCACA
>JABUQX010107624.1:0-2500 GCA_015478945.1 Trachelipus rathkii
TAAATTCCATTTTCTACGGTAAATAATTTTTAGAGGTACTAAATTAAAAAAAAAATTATAAAAATATTCACGATCGCCGCATTTACTTGGAATACAGTATACCTCATCTAATTAATAATTAGTTGATATTTTCTGAAAAAATTACTATACTTAAAATTTGTCACCTACATATGAACGTTTTATGTTAATTCACACATATATATATATAACAAGTTTACTCTCTTATACGATAATCAGTCTTGAAATAAATAGAAGTTAAACGTAAGAATGAGTAGTATGTTAGTTAAGGGATTTTATTATTTTTATTATTATATATATATAATGACAAGAGGGAGCATATATATATATATATATATTTCAGGCTGCTTCTAAATCGTTTACAAAGTTGAAGGAGTGATAGAGAAGGTCAAGATGACAAACTTTTTTCGGGTGGCAAAACTCACGTAGGTTCACTGTTTTCCCGTAGGGGGGGGGCAGAAGAGGACGTCATCCATATGAAATAGGAATATTTACGTTAAGTAAGCTTCTCAAATAAACGCATTGCAGTTTAATATTTTTAAACTCTTTATTCTTAAGGGATAAAGTCCGCTATTCTGGCTCCATATCGATGTAACCGTGGACCTCCTTGACTTTTGCCACTTCTAAAAGTTGATCTTCTCGACCATCACTATCACTAATCTAACTTTTAAAAAAAATTAAAACTATATATATATATATATATTATATATATATATATATATATATATATATTATTAATATATATATATATATATAATATATTGATATCTATATATATTATATATTATATATTATATATATATATATATATATCTATACATAATGGGTTTCGAACCTGGACCATGGCGTTGTTATGTAAGTGTTTTACCAGAAGACCACGATTAGGTAAAAGGTGGTCAGTCACCTTTGACAGAGCCTCTCCTCTCGAACTCTGGTCAAAGGCCAAACAGATCTCCACTCAGAGATAGGATGTTATTTTCAACATCCTCTCTCTGAATGGAGCCTTGTTTGTCGCTTGAGGCTCTGTTAAAAGTGACTGACTACCTTTCTTCTGAGTAGAGCGTATTCTTCTAAAGTTGGAACTTCTTTTACCTCATAGTGGTCTAGTGCTAAAACACTTACATAGCAACGTGAGGGTGAGGGTGAGGGTGAGGGTGAGGGTGAGGGTGAGGGTGAGGGTGAGGGTGAGGGTGAGGGTGAGGGTGAGGGTGAAGGTGAGGGTGAGGGTGAGGGTGAGCAACAGGAGATTTGAGCGTACCCTTGAGTGAGGGTGAGGGTAGGGTGAGGGTGAGGGTGAGGGTGAGGGTGAGGGTGAGGGGGTGAGGTGACGGGTGAGGTGAGGGTGAGGTGAGGGTGAGGGTGAAGGTGAGGGTGAGGGTGAGGGTGAGGTTGAGCTTTCTTTATATATTTAATATATATACTTTTTATATATAATATATATATATATTATACTATATATATATATATTACTATATATATCTATAGATTAATTTCATTTATCGTTCTCTGGATCCTTTACGCCACACACATCGGGCTCAGGAATATCCATTTCGAAATTACTCTTTCTTTTTGATTCGCATTCTACGGCGCGTATCAATTTTGTGAATTTACTAAATACTCTATAATATATATATATCATCTGAATCCAACGGTGAGTGAAGCCCTTTCAATTTTAGCACGATCTCTCCTACGTTTAGTCCGGTCAAATATTTTTTTAGCAGGAAGCAGTTAGTTAGCTGTTTCTTCCATCGTAAAACATCCGGTGTTATACATCTCGAGAAACGATAAAATTGTGAAAAAAAAACCTTCGGTACTACATTGGTTAATTCGTCCAAAATATAGAAGTATCTTTGCGCAAAAAAATATAATAACTCGATCAATAATTTATTTTATCAAATATTTAAAATTTATTGATAAAAAATTTATTTTTAATGATATAAATATATTTAAAATATGTAAAATATAATATTCAATTTCAGAACGAACGTATATATACCAAAAAATAATATGAAAAAATTATTGGATTGCATATTTCCTTGTATTTGTTCCAAAAGTGGAAGATTTTTTGAGTATACAATAGGAAATATTGTAATCACCCTTTTAATTAATTAATTTAATTAAAATTTAATTAATTTTTTTTATTTGACTAAATGATAGTACAGACTTAGAGAATCATTTTAGTAAAAACCATTTTCCCTAATTAGCATTAGTTAATTAATTAGAGCTAGTTAAAGTTAGGAAAATCAGTTATCAAAAACAGTAGACCATAAAGAGAAAGAATAAGAAAAAATGTGTGTGTAGGAATGCTCTATTTACTATTATAGTTGAATGAAGTTCAATTTCAAAAACGTCAGCATATCGTAAAAATAATATTCATTCAGGCAGAGTATGAATGAAATAGTAAGAGGGAAAAGACACTGAACCCAGAAATAAAAGAAATACTGAGAAGGACGTTTGTGCAAGAATATATTATATATTATAT
>JABUQX010107624.1:10000-20000 GCA_015478945.1 Trachelipus rathkii
TAACCAAGTAAGGTTAAAATATAAATTAAAATATACCAAAAATCAATGTGAAGTTTATAATTTAGTTTGTGTCTTTTTTTCTTTCTTTCTTCTAAGTAAAAATGTTAAGGTAATGGGACATTTATATTAATTGGACATTAATATTTCGTTATATTTTATAATAATGTCCGTTCCATGTTTTCTTATAAGGGATTCCGCCATTCTAAGATCAGAAAATTTCCTCTTTTTATTCAAAATTTTAAAGAAATTTACAATTTCATTATTGTGCAATTTTTTTTTAAATTCACATATGAGGAATGCACAAACAATATATTTAATTTTTTACATGTGAAAATGAAAATAACCAATGATGGCCCAGTTGAAAGAGATATTTATGTTAATAACACTGATAATTGAGTCTATATGAATGTCGATTGATACACACCTTTGGTTTATAAAATATTTATAATAAAAACACTTGTACACAGAGCCCACAAAGTAACATCAAATTGGGAGCTCTTTGATAAAGAAATAAAAAGAATATGTAAGCTACTAATTAATAATGGTTTTCCTCAATATTTAATAGAAAAAACACTGAAAAACACATCATACATATTGGCCAACCCTAAAGACAAAATAAGAATAATAAGTAAGAACTTGCTATTTTATTAGCAAACAGCGAAGGGTTGCGTTCAGATAAATTGAATGAGGAGTTCAATTGGTAATTGAAAATTATTTGGTGTAGAACGGACGAACTGTGAATGGGGGTAAAATTTGAAGTGGAAATATAATAATTAAACAATAAAACACGCAATGAAGATAAAGTTATAGATTTGAGCGAGCTATCGTCAGACTAATACTAACTTCGTTGAGCTTGTAGTGTACTCTATTCGCGCCATCTATGAGCGAGTGTACCACACGTTATAGTACCAAATCTATTAATATTGAATTGACAGTCGATCTCGTTAACAACATCTTATTACTGTGATTATGCAGCAGTGAATACGCTTTCGGTACGTCTGTATATGATTAGCAAGCACCTACGAAGTTCATATACTTAATTATATACTACTATATATCTGTGATGGTGATATGGACTCCCTTAAAAATAGTATTGACTACGATATAATTTTGTAACATTGTTATTTTCACTATAAATTTGAATAGAGGAACAGAAACATTTATCTGATCTTATACATGCGTATGTCTACTTCTATAGGACTCAGACACACATGACCTAACTATCCAATGTAATAGAATACAAGAAAATAACCCAAATTTTACTTACGAAATGTCCGATACCTTTGAATCATTTTTTTTTGTGTAAGAAGAATGTGAGAGATAAAGACAATGCTAATTATTATATTATATAAATAACCTTTTAAAAACATTTCGCGATTGTACAAATATATTTCAATTAACAGGTTATACATCCATTACTCTATGTTCTAGTCTTGCAATATTTTTTAGATTTAGTTTATTCATTTTATAATAATATAATTTCTGTCTTCAGAGTTCTTGAAATGCCCTCAATGTCATGATCCTTGGATTCTTCTTTCGTGCACATAGGAGATCGGAGCTGAATGGAGATTGATGATGGTATAGGATGTATTTGAATGAGCAATTAATCATTTAACATTCTGGATGCTGGTTTTGGATGTGATTTGAAACGAGATATATTGTAAGGAATGTGTAAAATATCTCTTCTACAATTTATTGAGAGACATCTGATTTTTGTTTCATAAATGTGATTAATATTATACTCTGATCTTAATGATGGCGAATCTCTATATATTTATATATTCATTTAATTAGTGTAATTATTATATAATATTATATTATATATATATTATTATTATTAATCTATTATTATTATTATTATTTTATTATATTATTATTATTATTATTATTTATTTATTATAATTATTTAATTATCACATATATTATATAATTATAATGATTTCTACCTATTTATTATACATATATTTACTTTATGATAATGATCTTAGATAAGAGATTAAATTAAGAAATCTCACTCTATTATATTCTACATTATAACTCATCTATCATCATTAGAGAGGATTATTATTATCGATTATTATATTAATTATTATTATTTATTATTATTTATATATATAATTATTATTTAATATAATTATTATTACATTTATTTATAGAAACATTTAAATGTGGTTATTATTTATTTATTAGTTATTATTATTCTTAATTTTGTAAAATTCATTATAATATATTAATTATTTTAATTTATTATTATTATTTATTATTATTATTTAATTTATTTATATTTATCGTGAGTTATCTTGATTACTATTAATATAGTGGTCCAATCCTTAAAAAATGTCCATTACTGTGATTATGTGAGTACAGTTATAATGATTCTATTAGTAGATATTGATTAATTCCAAGATAATGGCTATTATTATTATTATTTATTATATTTATATATATTAATTATATTTATTAATTTATCAGATACTGCGTCTAATATAAAATTCCTGAAACACCACTTTACTTATCAGAAATCATCAACAATTTTTTAAACTGAAACTCATCACTCTCATTTTAAAAAATAACAATCATCTGACCGAATATTGAGTTGTAAAAAATAAAAATTCCTCCATTTTAACAATATAAAAAATATTAATTTTAAATATCATATTTCTATCAAGTACTATGTTCTCATAAGTTACCCTATAAAATTTACATAGCTTTGCACTAAATAAAAAAAGTAATTTTTCCTTAAGTTTATTTATTTGAGATAATGTATTTACACTAACAAGATTTGGCCAAATTGTTCATACATTCACGAAAATATCAATAAGCATCTGTATGTATGTATGTATGTATGTATGTATGAAATATGTATGTATGCATGAATATGTATGTATGTAGGCTGTTTGTATGTCTTGTATAATGTTATGTATGATATATGAAATTATGTATAGATTAATGTTCTTGCAACTAAGATTAACGATAAGTTAATATATATGATGATAGTTATATTTAAACACGATGCATTGTAATCTATGATTATGTATGTATGTAGTATGATATATGTATGTAATATGTATGATATTATAATGCAGTTAATTAGATAAATGATAAATATGTAAATGTTTAATGTATTGTATATATCTTATGATATAAAATAATGTATGTAATGTATGAATATTGTAATTGATAAATGATATAGATTTATGTATGTTGTATGTTAAAGATATAAATTACAGTAATTAAATTCGAAAATATTGAACATGTCTATCCTCAAATCTTCAACGGTTTAAATGAGGACATTTAAAAAAAAAAAAAAAAAGAATTTTTATTACTTCAGTTTGAAATGCGTCGATGAGTTGGTCAAATACACAAGAACTAATTTAGACAATTATTCTAACATTTGAATGTATTGACGATCTGGTAAATTCTTATATTTTCGCAAATGTATCGACGAATTAGTCAAATCTTATATTTTCATGAATACGTGTCGACGATGACCAAATCATATATATATATTCGTGAATATTTCAACGATTTTTTGAAATATCAACAACACATATTTGAATTAATTACATAAATATTTCGACGATTTGGCCGGCTCTAATATTTTATTGAATATGTCGATGAACTGTAATTCTATAATTGTAACACAAATTATTAAGAGATATCATTTACCTAGTCTAATGACGCCACAATCGTCGACAATTTCGCCAGCTCTAATATTTTATTGAAATATGTCGATGAACTGTAATTCTATAATTGTAACATAAATTATTCAGAGATATCATTTACCTAGTCTAATGACGGCAAATTCGTCGACAATTTGACCAGACTCTAATATTTTATCAAAATATGTCGATGAACTGTAATTCTATAATTGTAACATAAATTATTCAGAGATATCATTTACCTAGTCTAATGACGGCAAAATCGAGGAATTACATCTTTCTTCCCTTGTGACTTTGACTACTCCACCCTTGTTTACAATCTTCGGCAACTGATCGTCGGGTGTCAATTCTTCGTAATCATGATCATGAGAATGAGGGGACGAGAGCCAAGGAGAGGATAATCCCACAAGTCTTCCATTGCAACTGCCTGAAAATGGTAAAAAAAATAAATTGGGCTAATAGAATATAATAGAATATTATTATTACTACTATTTCTTTTAATAATAATAATAATAATAATAATAATAATAATAATAATAATAATAATAATAATATAATAATAATAATAATAAAATAATAATAATAATAATAATAATAATAATAATAACTTCTGTATGCACGAAATGAACTTTAAAGTTTAAGAAAAAGAAAAGAGGAAAAAAAAACCCTACATGCCCCAATATTTATGCAAGGTAAATTAACGTAAAAAAAAACAAAGTTACAATAAAAGAAATAATATCAAATGGTCTTATATTATTCTTCCTTTTTAACCTTTTTTGCATCCATATTTTTTTTACTCCCTTAATGAGAACAAAGATAATAAATTAATTAATTCTAATTATTCAATTAAAAGGGGATTATACATATAGAATTTAAGATGCACTCCAATGAATAAAAGTCATCCCATTCACACAGACGTTTATAATGGAGTGAAATAATACGAGTTGCCATAATGTGAGTTGCCATTTCCTTTTTTCCAATTGATGACGTAATTTTCGAGTTTTCATAGCAATTACTTAATATAATTATCTCAGTTTCAATATAGTATTTTTTATTTTATTTTAATTTAAATTATTATTTTTTTCTTTTTGTTATACTAAGGAAGAGTAATACCATATATATATATATATATATATATATTATATTATAGGTATGATTATGTCTATATATAGATTACAAATAAATAGCTCTAACTTTTAATAAACAGTATATGTAGCTTTTCATTGCAAATTATTTATATATTTTTTATATTATATATAATGGTACATTGTCCCGTTTGAGGTAATGTTATCAGATATCGATTGTTTTTTTCCGATAATCGAAAGTTATCGGATATCGTTGTTACCCATCTTTATAAGAATAGTTTGTTCGAACACGGAAGAGTGACATTGGCTTCAGCTTAATTTACATAAAATAATTTTTCAAAAATGAAATATTTGTTTATAATTACGTATATATTAACTTAAATGTGTTATTTAAAATAAAATTTATGAAAATTAAATAAAATTCAATATATTTGAATATATAAATATATATTATAATAATATATATATATATATATATAATATATATATATATAATTATAATATATTATATATATATATTATAATATATATTATATATATAATCACTCACCTTAATTTCAGTTTCAGGTATTTTTCTTTAATTTTTGTTTAAAATATTTTTGGTTAGGTTTGGTTAGGTTAAGTTAAATTAGGTTAGGTTACGTAGGTTTACGGTTTACGGTTACGCTTAGTTAGTTAACCTAACTTTACCTAACCAACTAACCTAAACCTACGCTAACCCTAACCTAACTAAAACAAAAATTAAGAAAATACGGCCATATTGAGGTGTGAGATGACTCCCACTAAGTGCGGACCACGTTTCGATGGGATGACATGGATAGCTTGTAGCATTGTGGCTAGATGTCGTTGATAGAGAGGTCAGATGGCTATCAGATATGGAGTGTTGGGGTCGGAGTGTGAATGTGTGACGCTGTGATGGGGACGATTAGTATGCAGCTGCATATTGTAAGTCGAGTGCCGGACCGCTGATGATCAGAGGAGAGGGGTCCTCAGTTGTCACGGAGTGCGCACTTCAGGTACTCTATCAGCACTGCGTGTGAATGGAGGAAAGTGTCTCGTGTGATGTGATATTTGGTTGTTGGCTAGCGGCTGTGAGCGTGCAGGATTCCGTGATGTAATATGTCGGATATGTTGGATATTGGTACTAGCTGATAGGCCATAGCTACCTCTCGTAGAGTTTTTTTAGTTTGACTTTGTCTCACTAGTTCATAGAGTGTGTGAGTATTCAGAGAGGCGTGACGGTGCTGACGAGATAGTATGATAATATCGCTGAGGATGTCACTCTCACGTGCGGGATATCTGATATTGGGGCAGGATTCCTGACAACATTAGGAGGGTATAGATTGTAAGAACAGGTTTAGGTGTATATATATTATATATTATAATATAATATATATATTATATAATATTATATATGTATTATTATTATATTATGGCGACGTATATAATATAGTGGATCAGAAGATATTATATAATTAATATAATATATATATATTATATATATATATTTATTCATATATACTATATATATATATATTTCGTAGTATCATTTATATATATAATATATATATATAATTATATATATATATATATTATATATATATATATATATATATATATCATATTATAATATATATATATTATATATATATATTATATTATTATATATATATATTATATATATATAAGTATATATATTATATATATATTATCTATAACGGTATATATACTAGTATAATATACTAGTATATATATATACTTATATATAATATCATATAATATATAATATATTATATATATATATATATAGTAATATATATATATATATTATATACGATATATATATTCATCTCCTTTTCCTACTCCTATCCCCAGATTGAGGGTGAGGTGTGTATTATACACCGGAACAGAAAAGTCGTAGAAGAACATGAAGCAAGTCGAAAAGAAAGGCCCTTTTTACCGTCCTCTTTATATCCTTAAGTGAGAACTCGTCGCAGTCAAAAAAATCCACCATAGGTATTCACGATACTGCGACGAACTCTCACTGAGGTATGTCGGAAATGTGGAGTTCATCCCGTTGGCAAAGACCACAACCATACACCCGCACTAAAACTAGCCATTCACTCCTGTTATGTATCTTTCTTCTCGCCTCTACTAAACTCACATTCCTCCCCTTCAGGCATTTTTTTTACTGACTTAATCCACTTTTTCTTCGGTCTTTCAGTCATTTGATTCCCAGCATACTCGCCACTATAAACACGCTTAACCAACCAGCTATCATCCATCCTTTAAATATGAAGAAACCATCTCAATGTACTCTCGTTTATTCCCTCATCTGCGCCTTTCTTCACTCCACCACAAAACTCCCTAATGCATTTATTCTTCATTTTATCAATTCTACTCACACCTAAAACTCCCCTAAGATTGTCCATCTGAACATACTGTACCTTAAATCTACACCTCCTTTTACAGAATATAATTTCTCTACAATACATTAACATAGGTAGCAACATACAATCCTATAAAACCCCAGCGCATTCAAGACTTAGTCCTTTAAGATCCACCAAGAATTTGCTTGCACCAGCCACCTTCCTACCATTCACAACTTTCCTATTACACTCTGCATCATCCGTTCCGTTTTAATCCAACGTATATCGTAAATATTTAAACTCAGATGCTTGTTCCAGTTGTTCATCATCTAATATAATTTCACACCATGGACTCTCCTCAACCGCTACAATAACCCTACTCATATCTACATTCACTTACAAGCCACTCTACCAATCCTCTCAAACTCTCTTTAGATTCGCCACACAAAACCAAATCACCAGCATCCAATAAGCAGTGCACTGTCCATACCCTTCCATTCTCCATGATTCTAATACCTTCCCTTGTCACCCCTACCTCTAATTCTTTCATAACCCAATCACAATACAAATTTAAATGAACCAAAGGAGGCATAACAATCCTGCCTCACTCCTCCTATATATATAATATATATATATAGGTAATAGGTATATATATATATTATATTCACTATATAATATATACTATATATATATATATTATTATATAATATTATATATATTTATATATATACTGTATTATCTTATATAATATATATTATATCAAATAATATATTATATATATATATATATAATATATATATATTAATATATAATATATAGATATATATATATATCTTTATATATATATATATAATAGTAACTATATATATTGTATATAGAGTAAATATTATTTTTATATATATATGATTTGTCATCGACTAAATTTTAAGATAATATATATTTATAAAGATATAAATATAATAGTATATATATATATATATTATATATATAATAAATTTATATATATATATTATATCTATAGAATTTATATAATATAAATATATATATATATAATATATATATATATATATATATATATATATATATAATATATATATATCATATATATACCTATATATATATAGTATATATTTATATATACTAATATATATATATATATTATATATAATATATATATATATTATACTATATATATATATATACTATATATATATATATATATATTTATATATATAAACTACTATATACTTTTTAAAGTAATTAATGCTAATGTGTAAGCTCTATACTATGTATTTAAATTATTATCCCTATGGTTTTCACTTATACACTATTTATTTTGATATTTTATTAAAACATATTAAAATTTATACACAATTTAATTAGTAGATTTTTAGTTTTACCCTACATGACCTCTCCTAGCTTTCATCGACTATATCAGCCGACCTCTTTCAGGGAACGTCACGAGAGTCTCATGACGTTCCCTGAAATTTATAAATATATATATATATATATATATTATATATATATATATACTGTAATATATATATATATATATATTTATATAGTATATATATATATATATATTATAAGTGATAAAATATATAAAATTTTATATATATATATATATATATATATATATATATATATATATTTATATATATATATATATTATATATATATTTATATAGTTTTAGTATTATTATCTATATATCATTTGTATAATATCTATAATATATTATATATATATATATATTTTAGTATATAATATTATATATATATAAAAAAAAAGAAGAAAATAATAATTTTAATATAATATATATATATATATATATATATATATATATATATATATATATATATATGATATATATATATATATATATTATATATATATATATTTATATGATCGCATATCAAAATATGATAGGAAGGTCTCTATAAGTTAAATATAAATATCTAATTAAAAGCAAACGCTACACTAATAAACATTATTACCTAAAAATACAAACTCCCTCCTTCGATTTCTTTGGCCTTGACATTTCCGTTATTTCTCTTATATTACGATAAAAATAAAATAAGTTAAAAAAAAGTGAAAAAAAAGTAAAAAAGTGAAAAAAGAAAGAAGGAAGTAAAAAATGAAAAAATTGAAAAAAAGTGAAAAAAAAAGAATAAAAGAAAAAATAAGTTAAAAAAAGAAATAAAGAAAAAAAAGCGGAAAAAAGTAAAAAAAAGCAACAAAAAAATTTTTTTTTCCACTGTCCTTTCTGGATATTAATTAACCTTTGTGAAAAAAATTACTACATTCTCTTCAAAAGCATAAAAAGACTCAATATCATTTTTAGCGGTATAATTAATGAGTTTTATACGAGATTGCTGAGCACCGCGTTACATTTCTGACTGTTCCAATTCCGGTTCTGGCTCCGGCACCGGCACAGGTATTTTAGAATACCCCTCTGTGGATTTATACAGGGGTATTTTAAAATGCTTCTCTTTCGACTAAGGTTCTGGACTCTTTATAATTTTATGGTAAAAAAATTTGTTTTGATCTGACTTTAGCTCCGGCTCCGACTCCGGCTCCGGCTCCGGCTCCTGCTCAAGCTCCGGCTATGGTTCCTGCCCCGGCTCCCCCCCAAAATTTTTTAACTGCGGCTCCGATTTCTGCTGCATCAAACTAAATTAATTTGCTCCCGTTCCGGATTCGGCTCCATCAAAAATCATACGGCTCCGCGTCTCCGGCTCCGGCTCTGACTCCGACTCAGCACCTTGGTTTTCTAAACCGTAAACTACAAATATCCAAAAAATGCGCCTGCCTTATTAATAGCTGCTTGGCAATGATAGTGTCACAACACAAATAAACATAAAACTTTCTTTATTTAAATAATAC
>JABUQX010107625.1:5000-7500 GCA_015478945.1 Trachelipus rathkii
GTTAACATTATGGAAACGATCTATTTTTTTGCAAATTTCGTGATGTTACGTTAAATTTCTTATTTTTTTGCGATAGTTGGTCAAATAAATCAAATTATTATGCAAAATTAAAACGACAAAAGGTATGAATACGCAATTAAATAACAGCTTTAACATTAAAAATGCGCGGCAGTTCATGTCCATATCGGATGGCGGAGAACGGCATCTTGAATTTGATTGATTTTATAAATTTAAAGTTATCCTGGAATCGACTACAGAAGAACGTTAGAAAAGAAAACGGTTTAGAAGGAAGAACTTAAGTAGTATATATACTATATTAATTATATATTATATATATATAACATATATATATATATATATATATATATATATATTATATAATACTATATTATATATATATATATATATAATATATATATATTATATATGATAATATATATATATACAAAGGGGGGTATTCACGCGTTAAAGCTAATCTGTTAATTAACTCGTTAAATTTTCGTTACTTTTAAGGCTTTCGTTAATTTCGAAAAAGAAGTAACGGACTATTACGAGTTAAAATTTTCCCCTACAAATCCGTTAACCGTTAACTTAATTTAAGAGTTTATAAAATATTTTCTTATCAGATTTTTAAATTGCTATTAGATTCGATTTTCGATAAGAGATAAACTTTGTTTTTTTTTTTTAAATTTTCCTAAAAGCGCTCCTCTCAATGGCTCAAATGTTGTTATATTTTACTCGTTATTATATCCAGTTTAGTAATGCATAGCACAGGGTTGGAAAAAAACCCGAGTTTTGGAGGGAATGTGCTTACCACGCGACCCTCGTTTCAACTATATTTCTATTACTGTCTTAATACTAGGCACTTTTTCCCTCAGTGTTGGAAGCACGCACTTGTCCAACCTATTCCGAAAAAGGAACCCGCTCTGATCCTTCTAACTATCGCCCTATAGCTCTCACTTTTATTCTATCTAAGATCTTTGAAACCCTTCTCAACTCTCACTTCTTAGACCATCTGGAATCTCATTCTCTTCTTTCCGATCGCTAGTACAGTTTTTGGTGTTCAAAGTCTACTTGCGATATACTTTCCTATTTAACCGATTTATGGTTTTCCGCTCTTAGGAAATACTGGCAGACTTGCGTAGTGGCGCTTGACATATCCAAAGCATTTGACCGGGTATGGACGCATCATTGCTCCCAAGCTCCCCTCCTTTCTTCCTTCTCTTTGCTTACTTATTCTCAAGCTTTCTTTCAAGTCGCTAAACATCGGCTATGGTTGATGGGGCGACTTCTTTCTTCTTTTTCTGTCAATAGTGAGTTACCTCAGGGTCCTATTTTCCTACTTTTTCCTACTTTTTCTTAATGAATCTTCTGCACCTGCACATCTAAGCTCTATCACTTCACATGCCGATGACTCCACCCTTCATTCTTCAACTCATTTCGATTCTGCTCTTTTACTTCTAGAATTGCTCTCGTCTTAATCTTTTCCGATTCTATTCTCGCTGGCCTGGTATAGAGTTTGCGGGTGGGGTCGTCTCAACCTTGGTGAATTCAATTCTTTAAAAATCCAATTTCTACAAATTTCCTCTCTAAAATACCTCTAACTTTCCGTATCTCTTTTGAGTTCTTTAGTCCTCTCCTGTTGACAATATAAACATCGTTGGCCTTAACAAAAAAAATGTCTTGTAAACCTCACACAACAAAAACGGTTGCTGGGGCGGACCTCAAAAGACTGGAGTTCTTGGTTTTAGACTGGAGCTTTTTTTCCAATTCTCAGTTACTCCAAGCTATACAAGGGTCTCTCCGGCCTTGTATAGAGTACTGTTTTATATCTTGGGGGCTCTGGTTTTACCCGGCTTTTTGGGACAGGGTCGAGTCAAAAGCCAAAAGGCTTATAACCTGTTCTGTACCTTTCCAGTTCACTTGACTCTATCTTTGCGGGCGATGTTGGTGCTTTAACCTCTTTTCTATAGGTATCGCAGCGGGCAGGTGTTCGAGGGAACTTACCACTCGCGTACCACCACCTTTACGACGCCCTCGTAGCACAAGGGGTGCTGTATCTGCCCACGAGTTTTGTTTAGATATTGGTAACTCCAGGCTAGTTTGCTGCGGTGTTTCCTTTTTTTCCTTCCACCACTGTTCTGTGGAACTCTCTTCCATCTTCTGTGTTTCCTGCTGAATTTAATCTCCCTCACTTTAAAGCCTGGTCTATGTTCATCTACGTAATTTGCGCATAGCGGATGAAATTTTGGCGTGCAACATCCCCTCCTTGAATAGGGTTCTGCCCGTGAGTGGTGGTGACAACTGTTAAAAAAAAAAAATAAATAAATAAAATAAAATGAATTAAGACGGTTAACGTTAACGATTAACGTTAACTTCCGCTACATTCTTTACCGATAAACGCTTTAATGATTAACGCCGTTAATTTTTTTGGTTAACGATTAAGAATTAACGACGTTACTTTCTCATTAACGGTGCCCCCCTATATATTATATATCTA
>JABUQX010107625.1:12500-23962 GCA_015478945.1 Trachelipus rathkii
ATTTTTTGAGGGGCTGGAGCCGGAGCCGGAGCCGGAGGCGAAATCTTTGGGTGCCTGGAGCCGGAGCCGGAGTCGGAGGCAAAATTTTGAGGGATTCTGAGTTGGATGGAGTCGGAGCCAAAAAAGCTGCCCGGCTCCGGGCAAATTAAAATTAAATAATTATTTATTTTGTTTATTATATATATATATATATATATATATATATATATATATATATATATATATATATATATATATATATATATATATATATATATATATATATATATATATATAAATATATATATATATATATATATATATAGAGTGAAGGCATATATATATCTGACCTCGAGGATCCCAGTCTTGTCCTGATTTATTTATTAACATATATGTTGAGAAAGATTTATTGTTCAAACTAAAGGTTCTTCTATTCCTTTAGATTAACTTTGACCTGACTGTTGATATCCTTAGGAATCATGTCAACTAAACCACAAAATCGAAAACACCCCATATGTAATTTTAACATTTTATTCTCTGAAGATGGGTAAGCATTCTTACATTTGTCGATTATGAATAGTTAAATACAGTTAATGGGAAACAGTCAGTTCAATCATACATGAAAGAGTTTACCAAACCACCGTTACTCATGGGGGCCACAATTCATCTACTGGATCTTTTAAATTAATGGGACATTTAAAATGCTCTCATCCAAACATTGCTGCAATTGTTAAAAAGAAAGAAAGGTGAAGAAAAAGCTGTTCAGAATGAACCTTTATTTTTGAAAACTCATACTAAAGTGAATATTTCTTTCAATTGTTAAAAACTTGTTCTGTCTATGTCAAATGAAAAATTCAAACTATAATTGATTATAATGGTTGTTAAAGATAGTGACCCATTAGGATTTTTTTGCAAGAGTAGGATTTAAAGCACTATGTGGAGACATAACTTCGAAACTGGAAGTTCCTTTAGACCGGGAAAATTCGAAAAACAGTTCTAGGGGAAGAGGTTAAGCAAAAATAAACTTAAAAAATGCTTAAAGGGACGCTTCGTGCATTTTAAAAATGGATACTAGAACAAGGGAAATGCTAAATTATTTTGCTATTAATATTAGATATGTGGGCGTAGATAAAAACAATATTAATAATACGTTAGCAGTAAGAGATACCAAATCGCAACATTTCAAATAATATATCCGAGAACTTGTTATTGACGTTTTAAAAGTATTCGAAATAATAAGAGGCAAGTATCTAGCTTAGTTACGGATAACGCATCAAACATGATCAGTATGATTGAAAAATTAAATAAGGACAATGAGAATGAGGAACAGGAAGCTGGTAAATGTGATAATGATTTTATTGAATGTCAAAACGAAGAAGTAATAGTTGTTTTCAGAATGAACTTGATAAAACTATGATAAGACTATGTTCCGATGGCATTATCATTTCACACATGAGGTGTGGAGTTCATACTTTATGTTAGCAGCGCGTGATTGACTCCGCAATACTCATGCAGTAAATCTTATAAGCAAGGCGAAACAAACAGCAAAAGCAACGTGAATCCCAATATTAATGGAAGTTCTAAAGCGTCAAGCTGGAAAAGTTTCAATCTTAGATCAAGAGACAAGATGGAGAAGTGCATGTCTTATTGCTCGAAAGGCTTTTGCAACTAAAATACCATATTAGTATGATGCTTGCCGGTACTCCTGAACTTTCTCTCTCCGAAACACTCAAAAAATATTCAATCAGAAGTCTTGACTGCAGAATTTTTTTTTTTTTTTTTTTATAGAGAATGGATTTTATCAAATGACATAAATTCAATAGAAAGAAGGGAAAGAATGTTGACTGAAAACAAAATATTTTTGTCGGCCATCTTTGTTGGTCCACAGTTCAGTATCTTTCCCAGAACTGAAGATCTGATATTAAAAGCTAGGAATGCTCTTTGTGAACTAGGACTTAAGATGAATAATACTATCGAGAAATCTGGGTTTGAGTCAGATAGTTCAGCAGTTTCAGGAATCCTCCTTGTATCTTGTCAGATGAAGAGGTAAAATTTGACCAATTGGATCATGCAGAAAAGCGACTGAAAAAAGACAATCTACCAGTAAAACCCTTTAACCTAAAAATCCTCTAGAAATATACAATTTAGAACTCCACAAGGCATTAGACGAAATAATAAAAATCAACCGGAAATCAAAATTAACAGTTAATTAAAGAGGATTTCCCTACAATCCTAAAATTTTTCAAGATGCGGCTTACATAATTACAGCTTTTCATCCTAGTCAAGTGAATAAATATTGAGAGCTTATTTTCTTTAAAAAGTAATAAAATTGGATCTTAGGAGAGATCAATTAAAGGAGGATTTTATTGAAGAAGTTTTATTTCTTTTAAGAAAAAATTGTTTTGGTTAAATTTATGGTACATATGCTAGGGCGGCAGTTCAAAAGGAAATTATTTTAAAATTTAGGAAGAAAGTGAATTATAATATTTTTTTTTTAAATAAAAAATGTTTTTAATAAAATTATATTACATACGTTCAGGCAGCTCATAGTTCAAAGAGGAAATATTTTAAACTTTAAGGTGAAACTGAAATATAATTTTTCCGTTTTTTTAAAAAAATAAAAAAAACTTTTTAGTAAAATTATTATACGTAAATGTACAGGCAGTTCATCGTTCGAAGAGGAATTGTATTAAAATTTAGGAAGAAAGTGAATTATTCTTTTTCTGTATTTCTTAAAAATCTTATTTACTATAAAATATTTTCTGTTTTTAATTCTAAGTTAATAAAGATGTCATTAACAAACATTCAATTTCATCAAACCATAAAAATTTTGTAACTGAGAATTAATGATTTCATATTTGTAAATGGAAAAGGAATTATAACTAGAGGTCGGAGCCGGAGCCGGAGCCGGAGCCGAACACTCTTAAAATGCCGGAGCCGGAGCCGGAGTCGGAGCCGAGCAATTTTAAAATGCCGGAGGCGGAGCCGGAGTCGGAGCCGGGTAACTTTAAACATACGGTGCTAGACCGATTCCCCCTGCCTTGTATAAATGCCATACTTTCTAAGCTGGGAAAATCAAAAATTTTCAGCAGCCCTGGTCTCGACCTTCTCGACGCTAGCCATTGTCTGAAAATCGAGGAAGAGACACAACCACTACTAGCCTTCCGCACTCCGCGTGGTCAGTATGCACCAACAAGACTCAATTTTGGTTTGTCCAACGCACCACCAGTATTCGCAAGAACAATGGAAATGGTGTTGTCTCACCTCCTAGGTGACGCGTGTAGAGTCTTCTTGGACGATGTCTTAATGCTTGGGGAAACATTAAAAGAACATTTCGGTAACTTAGAAAAGGTTTTCCAATCTTTTCGAAAGAATAAGATGAAAATTAAACTTGCCAAATGTAAGTTTCTACGAAACAGCCTCCTTTTTTCTGGGTTTTAAAATTTCCCAAGACGGAATCTCCCCTGGCCCCATAAAACTCCAGACCCTTACTACATTCAAACCCCCTACTAACGTAGCAGAAACAAGATCTTTACTTGGTTTCCTGAACTACTTTAATCACTTGATAGACTCTTACTCAGTCCTTGCACTTGATAGACTCCTACTCAGTCCTTGCCAAGCCTATAAAAAAATTGCTACAAAAGAATGCAACATTTTTCTGGGGACCCGAGCAACAAAGAGCTTTTCTTATCTTAAAAGATAAGTTGTTACTTCAACCCCAATTAAGATTCCTCCAAGGAATTATATATCAACACTGATGCCTCTAACCTAGGGCTCGGTGCTGTCCTATACCAATTAGACGAGAATGGCAAAGAAAAGCCATTATCCTTCATCTCCAGAGCACTAAACAAATCCGAAGCTAATTACAAAACTATTGAGCAAGAAGCATTGGCAATAGTCTTTGCGTTGCAAAAATTTAAGAAAACGGTATTCGGTTATCCGCTTACAATTATTACGGATAACCAACCGTTGATTCACCTCATACGTCATAAACAACTTACAGGACGTTTAGAAAGATTGAATTTATTCATAGCGCATTTTAATCCAACAATCATTTACAAACAGGGCAAACTAAATATTATTCCTGACTATTTAAGTAGAAATCCTCCTCCTTGCTCTTATTCTTTTGCACAAAATACCGTACTCCTTACTGGAACTATCCCTTTGACTAAAGAAAATATAGTAAATGAACAAAAGATATGTAAACGCCTTAAAACCCTCTATGAATATGCAAAACCCATCATTTCTCATAACAAACCACTTTCAGAACAAGACACTCTTGCTGACACTTACCCCCATGTTTTAATCGATAACATTTTACACTATGCAACACAGCCTGGACGTTTCCTTATCCAAATCCCAGACACATTAATCCACTCCGTCATCGAACACTCCCATGCCTCCTTAGCAGCGGGACACTGCGGAACGCAGAGAACCGAATTTCGAATTCGAGAAAGATACATTTTCCCCAAATTACATACACTTACCAATGATTATTGTACTACATGTCCTTCCTGCCAAAACATTAAGGTAATACTCCCAAAAACGCCCCCATAAAAGCATACCCCCTCCCCATATGAACCTTTTTCCAGAGTCCACCTAGATATTCTAGGACCTTTACCACAATGCAAAATTACACAATGTAAATATATCCTTTGCATGAAAGACTCCCTTACTAGGTATGTTGAACTTGTCCCCCTAAAACAACATACTACCAAAGACATTGCACAGGTTATCCTAGAGAGGATAATCTGTCGACATTCCACTCCAGAGGTAACTATTTCCGATCGGGCACCGGAGCTGACCTCCCAACTTGTTAAAGAGATGTGCCCAATGGAAGTAAACATAGTTGTGCGACACGCCTAGAGTAATGCTTTAGTTGAAAAGGAAATCATAAGATTAGCAATTATCTACGACACTATGTCAATACCAATCATAACGACTGGGGTCAATACATCCCATTCACACAAACTGCCATAAATTCAACCTACCATTCCGCCATCGGTACTTCCCCACACTTCCTCCTTTACACTTACAATAAACGACTTCCTTGGGATCTTCCAAACTATTCCTCCCCTTTTACTTCTACACAACCACCCCGTAAACACATAAATGATTATGTTGATGAAATAGCCGAGCGAGCCCACTTAATTAGAGACCAAGCTCGAGAACATTTACAAGCAGAAACAGAAAAGCAAATCCTAAAACAACTACCTAAATCTTGTACTATCCAAATGAAAATAGGCGATTTAGTTCACATCTTGAACGTCCTAAAGCCTAAACAATCCCCCAAACTTGCCCAAAAATGGACAGGTCCTTATAGAATCCAACAGTTTGTTCCTTATAACAAACTGTTACTCCAATGTCTCGACTCTTCGAAATCTTTCATTGTCCACAGAGATAATGTAAAAATATCGAAAGTTACAGACAATTTCCAACCCCTTTCCCACCAACAACCCCATGGCGACCTACATACAAAAACAAGACCACCTCCAAAACAAATACAACAAATTACAATTCCCCAACAAACCATACGAAACATACCACATACTATATACGCTCCACCAAACACAATATTCCCAACACAAACCCAACAACGACCACAAAGTCAACCACCAACTACACCAACAACTCCTTTACACATCCCTTCCCTACACCGACAAAATTTACAACAAAGACAGTTATTCCCACATGAAGATATTGCATCACCAGAACAAATTTCTCCAACACCATACAGACCTCCTTTGCTACAAAGACAACAAATACCACCGGAAGAACCCACTTCCCATGAAGCATCCTTCCATGCACATATAAAATCACCTACAAGAGATTTCCAAATCTTACCATCCCCTCCAAAATTACCACCTTTACAAAGACTTACATCACCACCACCACCACTCCTTCCTAGATTTTCCTTAGATGAACCTCCAACCTTACCCCCTAGAGCTCCTTCTCAAGAAACAGTCCAACCACAACCTACTACTTTAGCAGAAATATCTCCCCCCCACCCCTCCAGACACCAGGGTGAATGATCCATCCTACAGACCTTCCTTAACATTCAGAAACCCTGACATCCCACACCCCATGCAATTACGAAACAGACAACAACCTGCTACTATTATGAGAGGACAAAGAGAATATCTTTTACCTCCTAAACAAACTTTTCCTGCAGGTAGAGGTCATCCACCTCCAAGACCTCCCCCACCAACTCAAAAATTTTCTTTCCTTTCTCTCCCCAGGGGAACATCACATATTTGAAAACATATGTGAAACATAATAACATCTTTGAAACAAACACCATCAAAGACATTATTTTAAGAAACTATCTCCAACATTTCTAAAGATGTAAATTAAAATTAAGACCAGAAAATTTTTAAAGACAAAGAAACATTAATTAAAAACTTTATGAACTAGTTAAATTATATCTTAAACATTAACAACATAATCAAATTCATTTTTAATTTTTCTATTATATCTTAAATACCAACAACATAATCAAGTTTAATATTTTTCATTCATTTTGTAACTTAAATATTAACAACACAATCAAGTTCAATATTTTTCACTTATTTTATAACTTAAATACCAACAACATAATCAGTTTAATATTTTTCATTTATTTTGTAACTTAAATATTAACAACATAATCAAGTTCAATATTTTTCACTTATTTTATAACTTAAATACTAACAACATAATCATCCCAAAAAGAAATTTATCATAACATAACCTTTGAAAATACATTTCCAAATCTCAATTCTCACATTCATTCGATACTTTAAAATTAACACTATCTCCTTATCCAAATTTAAAATTCATTTACATCGATCCCAGTGCTCTAACATCGAAAATAAGATAATTCATTTGAAACATATTCTTTTTTTCCCCGAGCCGGGTCTATTTTGCAATACCATATTCATTCAATTGCAAATATACCATCTTCATTAAAAATATTTAAATAATTTTAATTCAATGATCCGCATTCTCTTTATTTTCGAATTTTCAAAACCACGTGTTCAATTCGTACAAAGCCATTTCTAAAATACTTCGAGTTTTTTTTCGGGAAAACAAAATATTTACTACAGTTTCAAATAAGGCTCGATAAAAGTCAAAGCACAATTTGTAAATTACATTTGATTAAATTAAAAATCTAAAAATACTGCAGTAAATGCTTAAACAATTTTAAGGAAAAATTAATAAAGAAATAGGAAAAAAAATTAAAATTTGATAAACTTTTGTGGAGGTATGGCGAGAAAGCCATTTTTGAATAGGGCTTTTTCAGAATCTCAAAGTTTTGATAAAACAAATTTCATTAACTAACGTAGTTATAATACACACTCAATAAATTACATTAAATTAATTAAATTAAAAAACCAAAAGTCCATTTGTGAACAGTTTTAAAGGCTTTTAGAAAAGAAAGACAATAGCAGCTTTCCGTAAATAGCAGTTGGCTTACGCTAGAGGCTACTAAAAAGCCAAGATTTCCACCTTCGGTAATTTGATTTTTTTTAAATAACTAAATCAATTTTCATTGTACTAGCTTTATTTATATACCATTTTTTTGTCTTTTAAAAACGAATTCATCAAGCTTATTCCAAAAAGTCAACTAAGCTTTAAAGAATATTGTAAAAATTAATAATAATCTCTTTTTTTTAATGGCTGAAAAAACGAAGCCAATTCAAAACGTTTCAACTTTTGATAAGCGGTGTAACAAAGATTCTGGGATTTCTCTTTAACTTTAGTTCACTTCACTTCTATTCTTTAATTTTTTTTATCATCTCCAACACGTATATAAGCTTAAAATTAGTTACATATTAATGTTCTTAAATTTTTTTTATTACTTATTCTAATGATGTAAATCAAAAGATTTTTTTTTTATTTAAGCATATAGAAAATAATACTTCATCATATCTCTTTGATTTTCGCTCACTCTCGAATTATCGGAAAAAAGCATCTTGCTTTTCTTTCTCAGTTTTTGCTGGATCTTCTTAGTGGACGGGGAAAAGAAAATTACTTGGCATATATATATTTCCTCGTTTTCGTATGTTTTGTGGCAAAATAGTGAGTTTTTTTTTTTTTTAAAGTGGATATTATAGTTCTCGTAACCGTTACTCAAATGGCGAACACCAGAAACAACGATTATGACGACAATGGCAGTGCCAGCAACAATGACAATATTGAAGTCAATAATAGCAATAGCAACACCACCAACACCAATAACAATAACAATAACAATAAATAACAATAACAATAATAATAATAATAATAATAATAATAATAATAATAATAATAATAATTATAATTATAATTATAATTATAATTATAATTATAATTATAATTATAATTATAATTATAATAATAATAATAATAATAATAATAATAATAATAATAATAATAATAATAATAATAATAATAATAATAATAATAATAATAATAATAATAATAATAATAAAAACTGAAGTACAGAATACTAATATAATACCTCCTAAAAAAAAACAGTTTTTCATATTACAATTTTTTTAAGCATCGTACGTTTGACAAATGAATAGTGCTAAACTCTTTCGTTCACGTTAGGCAAATGATTCGGACAAGAGTGAACTACATATTGTTTTCAATGTTAAATTCGTTTTTTTTTTTTTTAGCAAACTAGTATTTAAATATTTTGAACATTTAACAAGAAGTCATTTCGAGTAAATTTTTTTTTCCTTCCATTTAACGGCTTGTTTAAAAAAAAAAATTAAATTTTACCTTTCTAAATTTTTTTATTTAAATTTAATTTTAATTAGATTTTTTTTTAATTTAATTTAAAAGTCCATTCGGTATACACGAGCCTTCAAAGTAATAACGCGCCCAATGCACGATAAACCAGAATTTCCATTGCATGGCTGCCCGGTAGTTTTGAGCAAATTTTTTTTTATCTAATTTTAAGTGTTTCCTTCATAGCACTTTAGTACTATAGGTTTGAAGGAAACTATATTGGCTCGAATGTTGCATGTTACCTCTGAAAGTGCGAAAACCATAATATAAATCTTAGCATGGCACGTCACAAGAAATTTTGTTTCTTTATTTAAAACAATGCTGTTAAGGTTATTTTAAGGAAGTTTTGCCGTCTTTTCAACACCCACATTTTCTAATTTCATTTCTCAATTTTTTTTCCGAGCATGGCACGTCACTAGCAATTTTGTTTTTCTTTGTCTTTGGGATTTAATACAGATAATTTTAAAGTAGCTTGCTACCATTCTAACACACTCATTTTCCTTTTTTTTTGGCTTATTTCTCACTTTGTGAACATTAATTTTCTTTTTGGAGATTTTATATATATATATATATATATATATATATATATATATATATATATATATATATATATATATATATATATATTTAATTTATTTTTTTTTATTTTCTTTTCTTTATTAAATGATGAATATACTTTAAAATTTTCTGATGTATTTTTATGTTAAAATTTTTTTTTCTGCCACGTCAAAAAAAATTTTTAAAAATTTTTTTTTATCTTTCATCTATATGTAGAATTGTGGTATATTCATTTAATGTGAATAAAAGTTGCCGATCAGAGCCAGCTTTTTCTTTACAAACCTACCAAAAAGGGGATAGAAATATATATATATATATACATATGAGCATATATATATATATATATATATATATATATATATATATATATATATATATATATATACAGAACAAAGCAAGAGCACACAGAGCGGGAGGTCGGATCAAAAAAAAATTTCACAGGTAGCATCTATGATACATAAATAGATGTTCCAGGGTCCAAACAGAATTTTTTTTTTTTTTTTTTTTTTTTTTTTTTTTTTTACATGCTCTAGGGGCAAAAGTTAGGTTAAGTTAGGCTAGGTTAGGTAGTTAGGTTAGGGAAAGAACAGTGCCCCCATACTCGGTAACTAAAAACATCTATTTATGCATCACAGAGGCTACCTGTGAAATTTTTTTTTGATCGGAGCTCCCGTTCCATGTGGAAAGTTAGTATCTCTTAATTATATATATATATATATATATATATATATATATATATATATATATATATATATATATATATATATATATATATATATATATATATATATATATATATATATATATATATATATATATATATATATATATATATATATATATATATAGGTTCTTTTCTGTTAAAGCCCTTTTTGTTTTTTTTTAATATATTGCTACTATATGATACCAACAATGAATTTCAGTGGTAACGGACATGATTCAAAAGTTCGAAATATTTTAAATAATTTTTTAAAAGTCACATTTATGTTAAATATTGTTTTAAAATGAAATATCTCGAAAAGTACGACACTTACAGAAAAACCAATTACGTATTTGAAATCAACGTATAAATACTATTTACAAAATGTAAAAAAAAAAAAAAAAAAAATTCATAAATGAAATATCTCGAAAGTACGACACACACAGAAAAACCAATTACATATTTTAAATCAGCGTATAAAGCAGTAATCCCATAAATATGTAAAAAAAATAAAAAAAAAAAAATAAAAAAATAAAAAAATAGGGGGGGCTCGAGCCGACGGGGAACAGAGGGGGGGACGTTTTCCATACCCCGTAGGGAAGGAGGAACCCCCGCGACACAAAAATACCAAAGAGCGGGGGAATTAGTCCTACCCCGTGGGGAAATAGTCCTACCCCTTCGTTCCCCGGAAGGCCGAGAGAGACCCCGACTCCTGCCATTTCTGGATTTACCCTTTGGGTATTCCTTTTAGTTAAAAAAAAACTAAAAAAAAAAACTGGACGGAGTCAGTAAAACGTAAAATCATATATTGAACCGGCGTCCGTTACCACTTAAATCGGATTGTTAGGATCATATACTAGAAATATATATTATATAAAAAAAACTATACAAAGCGGAAGGCAGAACAGAAAATGTCATATATATATATATACATATATATATATATATATATATAGTTATATATATATATATATATATATATATATATATATATATATATATATATATATATATATATATATATATATATATATATATATATAACTACTCTTTTAACGTGTTTTATCCCCTATGAAAGTAAATATGGGGGACCACAGGAAATCCGAACTTTTGCCTGGCTATTCTAAACCAGAGCCAATTAACGTGTTCGCAGTCGAGTTTTAATTTGCCCCCCAGGTAAATAAACTCCAACTGCTACGGGATTGAACCAGCGTCCCTCTCTGCATGAGAAGGGCGACTCAACCTCCTGCGCCACGAGCAGTTCTATATATATATATATATATATATATATATATATATATATATATATATATATAGAAAGTATGGTATATATATATATATATATATATATATATATATATATATATATATAGGCAGAGTATTAGCGGCGCACGAAAACGCGAAAGCGTTTTACATAATGCGAAAACGTTTAAACACCTAATCTGAAACCTGAACGAAGTACACCGAA
>JABUQX010107626.1:0-2500 GCA_015478945.1 Trachelipus rathkii
TTATATAAGGGTACTATTACTGCTCTCCCTATATATAATATAATAATATATATATATATATATATATATATATATAATATTATATATATATATATATATATATATATATATTATATAATAATAATATATATATATATAATATATTATATATATTAATATATATATATCATATATAATATATATATATTATAATATATATATATACTATATATATATATATATATTATATATATATAATATATATAATATATTATATATATATATATATATATATATACGTATAATATTATATATACTATATATATATAATATATATATATATATATTATATTATATATATATATAATATATATATATAGTAACTGAAGGACTGATTGGTGAAAGAACAAGGTGCGTTTAGTAATGGTAGAGGATGTGTGAATCCAATCTTTACATTGAAACAAATGATTGAGAAATGAGGGAGAAGAATAAATTATATTTAGGTTTTATGGATTTACAACAGGCGTATGATAGAGTTAAAAGGGAAGTTATGGCGGGTATTAGTGATATATGGTGTTGGTGGTAAGGCTTCTGAATGGAATCAAAAGTATGTATGAAGATAGTGAAGCGTGTGTAATAATAAATGGTGTCAATGGTGATTGTTTAGGATTAATAGCGGAGTGAGACAGGGTTGTGTTATGTCTCCTTGGTTAATAAATGTGTATATGGATGGGGTTATGAAGAATTCGAGGTGGGGATGGCAGAAATGGTGTTAGAATGATGGAAAATGGAGATGAGTGAGGTGCCTAACCTATTATATGCGGATGATTTGGTTTTGTGTGGCGAATCTGAAGAGAGTTTGAGAGGATTGGTAGAGAGATTTGGCAGGGTATGTAAAAGGAGGGGTTTGAAAAAAGTAAACGTAGATAAGAGTAGGTTATGGTTGTGAGTGAGGACAAGTCCTCAGTGTGAAGTTGTGTTAGATGGTGAGCAGCTGGAAGCAAGTGTCTGAGTTAAATATTTAGGGTATGTGTTGGATGAGAAGGGAACGGAATGATGCAGAGTGTGTAGGAAAGTTGTGAATGGCAGGAAGGTTGCTGGTGCAATTAAATCGTTGGTGAATGTAAAGGGACTAAGTCTTGAGTGCGCTAGAGTCTTACATGAGAGTATGTTGTTACCTGTGTTATTGTATGGTAGTGAGACTATGGTCTGGAATAAGAAGTATAGATCACAGTTCAATGTGTTCAGATGGACAATGCTTAGGGCATGCTAGGTGTGAAGAAGAAATTAATAAAAATGAGGAATACTTATTAGAGAGTTGTGTGGTGTGAAGAAAGGGGTAAATGTGAGAATAAATGAAAGTATGTTGAGATGGTTTGGTCATGTGGAAAGGATGAATGATAGTCGGTTTGGTTAAGCGGATGTATAGTGGAGAGTGTGTTGGGTACCGAACCGACGGCTGGGAGACCGAAGAGAAAGTGGATTAGTCGGTGAACGAATGTCTGAAGGAGAGAATGTGAGTTTGGCAAAGGCGAGAATAAAGGTGCATGATAGGAAGAGAATGGCGGGGTTTTGTAGGGGGGGGTTGTGGCCCACCTGGGCAAGGGATGAACCCTTACATTGACGATTTACCATAGTGAAGATCCGTCGCGGTCCAATGAAGCTCTAGGTCTGGGGTGGATTTTCTGTCTGTGACGCAGTTTCACTATTAATGGGTACAGAGGGGGCGGGTAAGGCTTGGGCTTCTTTCGAGAACATTTGTTCATACTCTCCTACTGCTGTTCTTTTCCGATGCTTGTAGCGCTCCTTACTCCCAATCTTGGGAAAAGAGGTGGATAAAGAAAGAAAGAGAATTTTATATATATATTATATATATATATATATATATATATATATATATATATATTTAATATATATTATATATATATAGATTATATATTTATAAATATATATATAGATATATATATATATATATATATATATATATATATATATATATAGATTATATATATATATATATATACTATATATATATATATATATATATACTTTGAACAGTGGGGGAGCATTAAAGAAATTCGACCCCCTTACCTGTTTCATGTTATAACTCACAAAGTATTTGGTGTAGAATGATGATTTTTTTTTATTTTGAATGTTAAAGGATAGCGGTTTCATGTATTATCTAAGTAAAAGCACTTGCCTTTAACTTTAGGTTTTATCTGGAAAAAATGTAAAAAAAAAATTTGGCCAAAAAATGCTTCGCCCTGATGTGAAAAATGCTCTTTCCACATCTGCATTACCATGTGACACAGCGACAGTGAAGCTTTTACTACTCTTTCAACTGCTGGAAATCTTGAAGTGTTTACTGATGGATCGGTTTTATTAAAAAACTGAGCCCCATACAGATCTATAGATTTTTTTCGGACTCTGGTCAGCTTTTTCCAATTGTATTAGTTTCCACTCATCTAAGAGTATGTCTGTATGGATTTCCCATGGCATGACCCTAGCAATCTCAACTATA
>JABUQX010107626.1:7500-28130 GCA_015478945.1 Trachelipus rathkii
TGTGATGTGATCTGTTTTTGGTTAGGGAGTTGGATAATTTTGGATTATGGTGCATTAATCTATTGATATAGTATATATATCTATATTATATTATATATCTATATATTTTATTATTATAATTATATTACTACTATATTATATTTATTATATATTTTATATATATATAATTATGATTATAATTCAAATTTTGAATAAATTCTTTCTGGATGACAAAATATATACGAAGTCTGCTCAACTTCTGTTCGATTATAAATGATCTGAGACCATGATAGCATGGAGAATATGCAAGTGAATTATCATTGTACAGAGGCAAAATTTTTGTTTCATGATTTTTCTAATCATCATCATACATACTAATATATATAATATAATCATCATAATAATACTAATAATGTGGTCGAAATTGGGTGGGATGAATGCAAAGACCGATGGCGATCTCTCATTACCATGATTTGCTTATCTTTATTTTAAATTCTTTTGGAAGAGGGTATTTGCTTTGATTTTAATGACTTATTTATGCATTGGTTTTGTTTTTACATTCTTTATATAACGATTATAATGGGTACCGGTGAGAATGTAATGGTCAGATTCTTGAGATTTTATATAATTTTTTATCACTTTATTTTTAAACGTTTCTTTATCCTTTATTCATTGCAAAGTTTTAAGACCCTTACTTTTATCGGTCCCTATAGTATATATCGATGCTGAGTCTATCATAAATTGTTTCTTTTTTTGCTTTTTGTTAAATAAAATTTTGATGTAAATTATTTACGTATAATGACTTGTTTCTTACATAATTTATATTTGTGTTTGAAGAAGTAAGAATTATCTTTTGTATATTATACTATTGCTTGCAGTTTAATAACATTTTTATATTAATCATTCAGGGGCTTTTAAGATTATTAGTTTGTTACATTCATTTCAGTTGATTAATTATTAATTTTTATCATTTATAATTTTTTTGAAGTGCTGATGAGATTATTTAATAATATATCTTGATATAATAAATATATATATATTTAATCTACATAATAATTTTTTTTGGGTGATGTATAGGGATTAGCGCAAGAATGAGCTATTGTGTTAGTATTAAAAGGGGATCTAGAAGATAGGAACAGAGTGGATGGGTTGTTTTTAAGTCTTCGTCATAGAAGGAACTGATCATGAACGTGAGTGACTTGATAGATGTGATGAAGAGAAGATCTGAGAAGTATAGTGGAACTAGGGCTTGTTCTATGTGGATGCTACAAGGTAAAGATGTAGAGGAAATAGGCAAAAATGGCGAAGGGGGATATGCGTCATTAGAAGTCATGGGTGAATTGGGTATGACAGACAAGATAGGCGTGTTAGCAGGGATTCTTCTATATGACGAACGTCAATGATCGGTTTGACGTTGTGGGTTGGCGCAAGAGATCATCGCTAAATGTTAGCGGAGAGGAAAATGTAGTTGTGATGGAATCTGTGTAGGGGAAAGCTATTGGGCTTGAAGACTTGGTGGATGCGTGTTTGGTTATATGAGTTTTTTACAGGATACATGATGGGAGCAAAATGATGCTGACGGGTTTTTAAATGCCGAGAAAATTGGTTTTGGGTTGATGCGGTAAGGCGATGGGAGACTTTAGATTGTAGATGGAATCGTTATATGGTGATTGTGATGAATTTGTCAGAGGGGTATTTAACAAAAGACCATAGGTGGAAGGGGTGGATAGTGTGTCAGATCCAGTCAAAGTTTCGTTTGGAAATTGTGTCGCTAGAGTTGTATGGACTCAGTGGACGAGGATTCAATAGCGAGTTGTGTCGATTTGGTGATTTCGTTGGGAGGGGGTGTAAATTTGATGGATGAGGTGGATCCCTTGATTTTGCATAGATGAGGAGGTTGGAAGGAAGATGGAGTAAATACAAGGCAATAAGAAGGGTTTGAGAGTGATTATATAGAATGTAGGTGTGAGATCGGATCTGATGGAGGATAGTGAGCATGATGATTGGAGGGATCGGTAATTGGTTTGGGCTTTTTTGGATAACAAATGTGGTATTCTCAGTTCAGTTGATGGGGTAGAAGACGGAGGTGAACAGGAACGTCTGCTATTTGGAGTATAGTCTTTTTGAGAGCATGATGTAAGGTGGAGTGGTTTTGTTAGGTTCTTGGGGTGAGGTTGTCTAGAGTCAGGGAGGAGGATAGCTTTGAGTGAGTTGTGAGGGGGTATGAGGGGAGTCTACGGCAGCAGAAGGAACTAGTGGTAAAGATAGGAGGATGAGGAGTATATATGAGGTTGGATGCATAAGATGGGGGATTATTTTGGAAGTAGGCTTGTAGTTTTAGGTGAGAATGTTTATAACGAGAAAAAATAGGTAACCTATCGCTGGGGAGCTGAGTTGAGCACCATGAAAAGGGGTTTGGCAGAAGAATGTGTATTAGACTAGAGATGGCTGGGGGAGGGATAAAAGTTTTAGACTGTAGGAAAGAGTAGTCATGATGGGAATTTTGTCAGTAAGAGTTTAAAGTGTGGTCAAACGATTTGAAGCATCAATATATGAGGGAAAGGTAGTGATAGGTCGGATAGATTCAAATCTAAGTGATATTCATTGTACTTGAGTAAGAAAGGGGCATTTGTTGGAGATGTGTAAGAGTCGTGTAGAGGAGAGATCTGAGTAGAGATGTGGAAATTGATAGTAAGAAAAGTTAGAGTTCATTTAAGTGGAAGGGTTTATGAATTGCATGTTTTCTGTTGACATAGGGGATGTTATGAAAGTAGATCTTAGGTTTGGGGGATGGGAATATTGAGTAGAACAGAAGGGGGAAGAATGCTATTCATTATTAAGCTGGAGGATGTCGTGGCAGAGGTGAGATGAGAGATTGGAGGAATGTTAAGGTCAGGCTAAATTTGTAGTTTTATGGTCTTGGAACTGTATGTGCCTAAGTTGTATTAGTCTCAGTAGAAAGAAATGAATCAGCAGAGATGGAGAATTTTGAGCTAAGGGAGCAGTGAAAAGAGCAGAGTGACAAACTGTGAGACATGGGAGGAGATGTGACGAGGTTGAGGCTAAGAGGAGGATGGTGGAATTATGGTGTTTTTTGAATTTTATATTTTTAGGAGACGATAAGGTAGAAGATGAGGTGGATGTGTGGCCGGGGAAAAATTTTTTTTGGTTTGGTTTGGGGGTACGGGATTATTGGGGAGGGTTGAAGTTAAGAATAGTTGGACGGTGTGGGGTTGTTTATGGCTTATTTCGATTTTAATAGAGCTATTCTGGTTAAGGAGTTTTGTTGATGTGGGTTGAAATCGGGGATTGGTTATTAGTAGGGATTGATTCTGAAGTAGGTGAGGATCGCAGAAGGGTATTACGGAAGATGGAAAGTAAGTTGACTGATAAAGGAGACAGTTGTTGTGTGGCACTAGAATAGGTGTGCTGGATGGGGTTGTGATGGTTCAGATTGGGTAGTAGTATACAAAGGGAATGATGATTAAATGATTGACGAGTGGCACATTGATAGTCATACGGAAGAAGTTGTTTTATAAGTTCAGGTGGAGGCTGTTGTAGGATAACATGACTTGAAATATATATAGAATAGTGGGGCGTGTCAGGTTAAAATGGTGGTCAGAGGTTAAATAAAGGTAATGTGCGGGATCTTTCGAAAATGAGAGGTTTTATTGGTATATTTAGCTGGGCGTAGTAGATGTTCAAGATGGATACGGTGATAGGATGTAGGAGTGGAGAGGGAATGGGAGTGAGTGGACAATTGTAAAGCGATCGTGTTTGTAGCTGGTCAAGTTAGGATACATTGAAGGTTGCAAAGGTTTGGTTGCGTTGTAGTTTGTAAAAGCAATGGTGTGGCAAAGGATTGTTTAGTCTTTTCAATTGCAAATTTAATGACACTTGTTCAAACTTGTCATCTGATCTCATTAAATTTACCCCTTTTTAATGATTGTCATTTATCAGGTTAATTCAGATAATAACAGATCTGCCATTTGGTTTGCTCTTTCATTAACCCTGAATATGCTATAATTATAGTATAATGTCTTGAAATTCTTTTTATTTATTGATTTTTCTGAATTTGGGTGTGTGAAGAAAGAGGGGAGATTCATGGTTATCTAATAGAGATGATATTGCAGATTAGTTATCGATTCTGAAAAAAAAACTTTCAGATACGAGTTTTTAGAGGTGGAAAATAAAAGCAAGCATATATTTAAGATTTTCATAACTTGTATGTCATTTAGAGTGAATGTTTATTTGAACATCACTGTTTGCCTCTCTCGTGGTCAAAATTGCTTAAACTGTGAGATTATAATTTTAGAGAATAGTTACAATTTGTTATTTTGAAGGGTGACTAATTGAGGTATGAGAAATGATTTATTTTCAGTTCGAAAATAGATTGAAGTTTACTATTGTGTTTTTTAGATTTTAATTTTTGTTATAGTTTTTCTTTTAGATTTTTTTTTTTTACAACTTCAAACAATCCAATTTCAAACCCTACTGTCGGCGTTTTTTTTTTTTTTTTTTTTTTTTTTTTTTTTTTCCTTATTTAAAATTATATGATACCTAGACTCAAATATTGGAATAAGAATGTTTTTTTATTTTAATAGTAGTCAGCTTAATTAATTTGACTGTAAAGAATCAGATTGAATTTTAATAGATAAAGATGATTAATCAGAATTGAGAGTTGTACAGTTTAATTTTAATTTTGTTTTCAAGGTCATCACTTCAAATATGTTTAGGGCTAATGTATATATATATTCTCATGGACACTAACGCAAAGAAAATGAATAAAGGAAGTCTTATGCTTAATAAGGCAGAAAGAGGGACACGAAGTGAAACAGTTCGACAAGCTTAACTATTTATGAAGTTTGATTAAATAAAGTTCAAAATGTGATGATTAAAATATAATATAGAAATATAAATTTATATATTATTATATATATATATATTTATATTAATATATTTTTTATATTACTATATACTTTATTTAATACCCTGTGATGATTCTGAGGGGTGTTTTTTGAGAAATTTAATGTAGGCAATTCGAGATGAGAGAGGCTTTCGTGGGAGATTAATTGAAGGATAGAAGGAAGAATTCAAAACGGTGGAGAGAAGAGCGAGAGACTAATGGATACCAAATAACAAAAATAGAGAAAGACAGATGGGTGTGAGGGGTCAGTACAGGTGGTGGTGAGTGAGTGGTGTTCTCGAACATGTGATGCGGTACTATGAAGGATGTAATCGGCGAAGAGAGGGTAAGTGAATGGAAGTGATTTTTTGGCATTTGACTCAAAGCGGGGGAACAGGGCCAATCTGAGATGTATCTAAGGGGATGAGATTGTTAGTGGGAGTACTGAGGAGAAGTCTAGGTCTAAAGAATCCGTTTTATGAGGTAGGGCCGTTGTGATGTGAGTTTAGCAAGCTTTTTTGTTTATGTTAAGGGAAGGATTTTTATTTGTTCAGGAGAGGAGCAGACGGTGAAGTTAGGAAGTTAGAGGGGTTTTTTAGAGAGGGAGATTTGTAGAAGTTGAGTTTTTAAAATTGATTACAGGTGAGACGAAATGGAATTCTTGATAGGAGAATAGAATCGGAAGGTAATCAGAGGGTATTTTAGAGTTAAAGAAGGGTAGACTTGCTGAGTTGAAGAATGAAGTATTTTCTTTTATTATGGTGACTTAGATTGTCGTGAAGTCACCTTTTCTTATTGACAATAGAAGTGTGATGTAATCTCACTTTTTATTGACAAAAGAAGTGATATAATATCTTTTTTATTTAATGAGTAGAAAATTAGAAGGATGTGACAATCATGGGGAGTTGGAGGCGTGAGCGTTGATACGAGGTTAATGATTTGGATATGTAGGGAAAGGAAGGTTCGTAGTTTTAGACGGAAATATAATGGTTAATAGGAACGTATATGGTAGATTGAGGAAGCAAGTACTGGGATCAGGACAGAGAGTGAGAATAAAGTGGTTACGAGTGAGTTAGAAGGGTTTAAAGACTTAGAAGAATAGTGGAGTCGTATAGGGGTAGTTAGAAGGATTGGGCATTTTTTTTACGGATAGGTTTGGAATGTGGTGTTCATGAGGGCAGTGCTAGTCTTGAATTAGAGAATTAGTTGAAAGAGGGGGGGTCAGCAGTAGAATTACTAAATAAGGGGAGGCATGCATGGAGAGTTTAGGTTCATGATGTAGGAGATGGAAAGTGTGTTAGGCAGATAGGAATGAGAGGAGAGGGGAGGAGGAAGATGGAGAATGTCAAGTTGAGTTCGGGATAGGAAGCGAGAGATTGGCTTTTCAGTTGGTGAGTTAGCAACAGAGCCATCATAAGAGGAGGAAAGGATGATTTCAGAAGTTGTTAGAGATGTTTTTTTGGCACGAGAGAAGATTTGTAGTAGGAGAGAGGTTTAGCCGATTTTAGTTTGATGAAGGTTTGTAGTGAAGAGTGTCTGAAAGTTTCATTATATATATTATTTATTATATTATATTATTATATTCATATTATATTATTTATTTTATTTATATTTATATATATTATTATTATTATATATATTATATTATTATTATTTATTTATCCTTAATATATATATTATTATTATTATAGTATTTATAGTATCGCTGCTTAGGTAGATATTATGTATACGGTATGTCTTAGATGATGTGGTTTATATATATTGGTTAGTCTCTGTTATAGTTTTGTTGGTCTTATAGTACTTGATGAATTTCACTTAAGATTCTGCTCAGGTCATGGAGTCGTAGAGGTCGCGGCAGTAGTTCTAGTTATTTATAGTTGACCATTTAAGTAATGTCAGAAATCGGAGATCTATTCTTGTACATGAGCGGTGCAGGATGCGGGATGGTGGGTGTTGTAGCGATGTGCGAGGATGGGGTGGGTGTTATTTACGGATTTTGGGATATCTGTAGTGGCATGAGGTATTGTTTGGCTGTAGGTCGGGGTGGTGCGTGTCGATCCTGGATTGCGGAATATCGCTACTGCAGTTTTGCGTGTGGTGATGGGTACGGCTTTCTGCTTGTTAGTGCTGTGATATTGCGCTATATTTGTAGGGTAGTCGTAGTCTATTTATATTATATTATTAGTTATATATTATTATATTAATGATATATATGCGATTATCTATTTAGGTATTGTTTAGGTTTATAGGTTATATTGATCCTATATAGTAATATAATATTTGTTCATTGAAAATAATATGTAGGTATGTCTATATTGTTATCTTCTATATATAGTTATATTATATATATATTTTAAGTAGTATTTTTTTTATTTTATTTTTTTATTCCAAAGAATTGGGAGTAGGTGGCGTGAAGATCGGAAAGGAAGAGTGAAGAATTGAAAGTGAAGGTTCGTGGTATTATTCTAGCCAATTCTAAGCACTGTTGAGTAAGAATCGCTAGCGTTCAGGGAAAGGGGGGAAAAGGATATCATATGGTAATATGATTTACTTGGGTTTGAATTCAAAAGTTTATAATTGCATATCGTTTTTTTCATAAACTTATTAATGATTTAAATAGAATTGTTCCTGCTAATCTAAGAAATTATAGAGGTGTACTATTTACGTAATTATTTATGCTGATTTCTTCAAATTTTTAATGATATCTATATATACTCTATATTATTTATATAATTTATAATATATTATATTTATATTTATTTATATATTATATTTATATATTATTATTATATATATTCTTTTTTTTATTATATATTATATATTAAGACTCGAATTGACATTTGAAATCAGTGATATATTTGGGATCTTATAGTAAAAATAAGGATATATATATAGATTAATAGCTGCTTATATAATTTTAAATATTTATAATTATTTGGCATGTTATAATTATGGATATTTTGGAATCAATGTTGAATTGCATAAACCGAGACAACCACATTCAGATGAGGTTATTAAGATATCTAAGTGTCTAACTGGGTATTTAAATTGAAGGTTGTATACAGGACATATGATTGCAGGTTCCACATTGAACATGATTCAACCGAAAAAATAATTGAAATATGTTAGTTAGATCGTTGTTACAATAGCGAAAGATTTTGATGATTATTGTATTTTATATTTTTAGGGGAAATTTTTAATTAGAGTTATCTGTTGATAGTACAGTATTTTTGAGCTTTTGATTGTGAGATTCTGTATAATAGATTGTTTATTATAGTGACATGGTTGCAGTATTCAATATTGTATGGATAGTATTTAAGGAGGGGAGGAAAGAGGAGATCTATCGAGATTGTTGGTGGCGATATGGAGGTATGGTACTATCGATGCATAATTTTTATTTTACTGATGTAAAATAATTACTATGTTGGCACATATTTTCCGAGGTAATATTTCTAATAGTGTAAATATGATATTAAAGAATTTGAACAACCAACATAGAGATCGCTGTCATCTAGTTTCAAGTCTAGCATACCATTTATTTTTTCATATTGGTTATAAGAGTAATGAAAGCATCTGTCATAAGCAGAATAAGTTTAACTTAATATTATACTTATAAAATTAAATTGCACAAAAACTTTGAAGGGTGATAGAATTATTTGCTTGTGAGGTATGTATTGATCTTTAAAAATTGGTGTGGTTCATAAGGTCTCTATTGTTCGGATGTTACTTAAATTAATGTTTATTTTGTTTTATGATTTGAATTAAAGATTGATATAATTTTAGTAGTAATTTATTTTTAAATTTATATAATATTAAATATCTATATATTTAATTATATAGTATATACAATATATTATATGATTATCTGGTAAAATAATCTTAATAAAAATAGTTTTTCTATTCTTCAATTTCAACGATATCTGTAATTTTGGGGGTGTGTACAGGAGGGGTTGAGTAATGTGATAGAGTAGGTTATGGTTTGTAATGGGAAGTTCCGCGTTGAAGTTTGGTTTGATGGTGAGATGACAAGTGGTTGAGTTTAATATTTCGGGTACAAGTTCAATTTAAAGGAAAGTGAAGAGAAGTGTATAGGAAGTTGATATTGAGAGGTGGTGGTGCATTATCATTGGTGGATTTAAAATAGTGAGGATGTAGGGTGTGAAGCTTAGGGTGGATTTTTGAAAGACAAAATGAAACTATCGTAGAGTTGGAGTAACACATGTTAACCAATTCTGTAAATTTTTATGCTTTTTTTGAAACTTGTCGAACACTTATATATTTTGGCTTCATGCAGTGGGAGCAAAGGGCGTTATCATATATATATATATATATCTATATAATATATCCATTATATTAGTATATTCTAATATTAGTATCTTATTATTATATATAATTACTTTAATCCATATAGTACTATCTTGATATATATATATATATATTATTTATTATTATATATTGTTATTTTATCATTTTATTATATCTATTATTATATATCATATAGTATATATATATTCTATATTTAACTGTGATAGGATGAATGAGATGCTTTGCGGAATCGCTTTATGAGATTATTAGATGCTGATCTTTTTTGAAAATGAGGACGTTGGATTTTTCTAATTGATTAATGCCTATCATCATATTTTTGGCATTTTATATGGGAGTTTCTGGGATGATTGTAATTCGTGATTTCCGATTTAGTATTAATATAATTTATTTATCTATTTATATATATATATTGATTATTTATATATTATATATTGTTATTATATATTATATATATATATTAAATTAACTATAAAATACTATTATTATGTATATTATTATTATATATATATTTATCTTTATTTTCATAGCTTATCTATATTAGTTATATTATATATATTATATGTTATATATATTTTTATATATATTTTATTATATTTTTTATATACTATATATATTATCTATATATTAATGTTGAGGGATATCTTCGCGAGAGGGGCTTTATAAGAGAGTGGGCTTTTTGGTTCTTATGACAATCTTTATGGTCTTGAAAACATTTATACTTTGTATCATTTCTTTATTGATTGATGGTCGTGTTGTGAATCATGAAAGGCTTTAGGTTTATTTCTTATACTGGCATTTGATTATTTATCTGTTCTTATATTTGTTATGTTTTGATAAATACAATTGATGGGTGCATGGGCTTGGATTTCATGAGTTAGGAGCGGGTGTGGATGGCATTACTGAGTTTGAGGGAAGTGATTACGTTGTGACGCATGTTAATCTACTTCCTATGTTTTATATAGAATTTTAGTGTTGGAAGATGTCAGTTTGAAAAGGAGGTTTAGATCTTTAAATTGCTATAGTAGCTTCTTGTATTTTTTAGATTTTGAACTTTTTAATCTCATTCTTAGAATTGTTTATTATTTTTTTTGGATCGAAGTATGCTTTCGGTTAGGTTTGGCGATCTTTTATTTAAGAGTTTATGGTTTTGTCTTAGGATCTGGAGTTGGCGTGGTGGCGTTGCATTAGAGCATTTGAGGGTATGGGGTACTGTATGTTTTTGGGTTTTTTATTTTTTTTTTTGGTTATTTTTCTTAGTGTTATTGGTATGTTGATGGGAGTCTTTTTTTTTGTATAGTGGTGTTGTCTCAGGTTCGTTATTTTAATTTCTGTCTTTTTTTTATGATCCTTATAACATTAATTATATTATGTAGTGATGCTTATTTTCATTATTTAAATTTGTCGTTTTTTATTTGAATTTCTTGTATTTTTTGATTTCCCAAAAGACTTTTTTGACTTTCTATTGGGTGTATCTTGTGACATTCATTTTTTAAATCACTTTATTACTTTAAATTCTAATTTATCTCTTTGCGGTTACTGTTTTGTGAATAAATTTGTCATAACAAATGTTTGGATAATAGGTTTAGGGGTATAGACCTGAGTTATGTTTCGAATGGAGCTTTTTTTTTATAGTTATCAGTATACGGGTTTCATCGCTTGTTGGTATCGTTTCAGTATTGGGGGCATTGGTTTGGTTGTTGGGTAGGTCAGGGATGTTTGTACATTTAAGTTATTGACTTCTTTTGAGGGGAGTGTTGGTATTTTATTTTTTATGGGTGCGGAAGGTGTTGGGGATTCATGACAGTCAACTTTGAGTCTGTCGACGGGTTGATGTGTTTGTCATAGTTTGCGTGGTACGATATTGGTAACTCCGTAGTTAGTGCCGGTGGTGTTTTTTTGACTCTTGTTTTGTGGCTTTTTATTTATGTGTTTTGTGAATTTAATTGTCAATTTAAAGCTGCGTTGTGTTATGACAGTATTTGCGTAGGGAGATTTTGGTGATCATGAATCGGGTCTGGTGGTGGTGGTGAGATGTATTATACATTTGATCTTTTATTTTTTATATTCTTATGATATATATTATAGTATATATATGATATTTTTTATTATTTTTACTAGTATTATTTTATATATATATATTTGAATTTTTCATTAATTACAGAAGTACATGATTTCTTAATTACTTTAAGTCGATGCAAGTATTATTTTGTGGTGCTGATGAAAACAGTATTTTGAACATAGTGTATGCATGTATATAGCTACTTAGTTTGGCTGCGAATGATTGAGAAGGGTATGTGAAAAGTTTAATTAGAATTTAAATGAGCTTTTTAATGATGTATTATTGAATAGAGTGTTATCTTTAGAGCGTGTGTCATTGCTTTATTTAGTGTTGATTATGTTTATGATTTTATTTTTATATCTTGATTGAATTTCCTCCCGTATTTTTTTTATCATTTAATAGTTAAAAGTGGTTTAAAGTAAAAAAAAAAAAAAAAAAAAAAAGCTAACTTATTTTCGTTTTAAAATCGAATGTTTTTGTCGTAAAAAGGTAAATACTTATAAGAATTGGTGATTGAAAAGTGTTGAATTTCATTTTTTTTATGTGATTGAATTTATTTTTTTATTAGTGATTTTGTTGAGCTTGAAAGTAAGATATTGTATTTATGGTGCTAATGTTTTATTTGACAGTATATATTTGTTTTTTAAATTGGTATTTTGATTAATTTAGCTATAATAAAAATTGATTATTTGTTAATTCGAAGTTACATTTAATTGTCTGTATTTTGATGATACTTGGGTATCGTATCTTATGTAAATCTTCTTTTATCGTTGGAGTAAGTTTTCTTTTAAACAGATTATTAATTGATTATGAATTGTCCATATTTGTAATATAACTGATGGAATGTTTAGTGTGTTGTTCCGAACAATCTTGGAGGGAGGTATTGCTGATGTAGAGGATTTTACAGGCATTGGTAAATTTTGTTGTTTAAGTTTTTTTTTATTATAGATTTGAACACAATTATTTGAGCTGCTAGTTTTTTGATTTAATTGCTATGTATATTCTGATTTGAGCTGATGATATTTCTTTCACTTTAGTTACTTTAGGGGGACATATGAGATACTTTAAGCCTTATTTTTTATTGAAGCTTTCAGAATTTTGATAATTGGGTAATAAAGTTCTTGTTGTATAGCATTTGCATGTTTGTTTACAGGATGCATTTGCAACGGATTTTGCAATTCATTGTATTTACTGATGTGGAGCAGCTAACAGGGGTGGGAGGATTGCTTTAAAGTTTGTTTATTTTTATTAAATTCTAAACTCGTATCCATCTTGAGACAGTGTTATAGAGCTGTAAATTCAGAGAATTGTCGATTTTTTCCGAGGTTCGCTGAGGATGGTAGTCTTGGTGTTTTATTGACATTGTGGGCGAGTATGTTTATGTGATTTTGATTTGAGTATTTGCAGATTTTATTGTTTTGTAACAGAGATTCTTTTGAACTTTTGATAAAGAATTTTGTGTATTGGTTATGTGTTGCATCTGTTATTTGTAGATATCTTGGGGTGGAGGTAGATTCTGGTGGTCGTGACTGTCACATGTGTACATAATTAACAGTTGGCGAGTTATTTGATGGGTACGAAGAGCAGCGGTTTTTTATAGGTTACTTTCATCTTTCTGTCAGTAGTGTTGTTGTTTGAAGGGGATGATTCATACTTCAGGAAGCAATTTAGGGTGAGAATATTGTTATCTGGAGGGCGATAATCTGGGTGCGACGGAGACTGGGCTTTTTGGTGCACGGTAATTTATAGGTGTATAAAGTTTTTTGAATTTCTGTTTAGCTTTTGCGTGTCGGGAATTTCAGGGTACGAGGCAGCTTATTTGAGTAGATTAAGTTTTTTGTACTGTCAGTCGGTAGGTCTTAACAAGTTGAACTTAAGAACAACTGAATGATAATTTTTGCTATGGCTGATATTGTCTTTGTCATGGTAGTGGGGGACAGTTTTGGGGTTTTATTGATTGTCGCGGTCATTTATTGAAATTTTGTCTGATGCTGGGTGGGGTTTGGATTTTTTGTGTTATGGAGAGACTTATAAAAGTTATAGAGAAAGTTCAAAGCATTACTATGAAGAGATGGAGGTAGCTGGGGCATTTTTAGATGTTGGATGTCTTTGATTTTTTGGCTTTTACTGGTATGGCGGAGGGGGTTTTTGTTGGTTATCGTATACTTGTTTCAACGTGGAGGTGAATTGTCGGAATAGCCGTCTTTCTTGACATGTGGTTTGGGAGATTTGGTGGCTTCGCGGTCTTGTTGCATGTTGGGCGAAGCATTCTAATTTTTATGAGATTTTGGTTTCGTAAATCGTTTACTTAGGATTTCTTTCGGTTGGATAGAGTTTGTGAGATTTGTTAGAATGGCTTGGGTTTTCTTTGACTGAATGTCAATGATAGCACGTGGATTCGGGGGTTTTGAGGACTTCTTCTGACTGTAGGGGGAGTTTACATCTTCTAGTTTATTAATTTTGATGTTGTTTAAGTAGTTGTGGTACAATTGTTAAGGTTTGTATGGAGAGGGTGCGAGGGGTGTCTGAGCGTGGTTGGTTTTCGTACAGGTTTAAATGGAGTAGTGCTTTTATCGAGTCAGTGGTTGTTATCATGTTGAAGTTGGCCTGTATTCTGAGTATTTTTATATGGTGCGTCAACTTAGTATCCGGATGGTTTCTATTGGTGTTTTGGTCGTGGATTTTATTTGGCGAAACTAAGGTATTTCGAAAATATAGTAGGGGTGGATAAATCGTTCTATCTTTTTTGGTTATTGTGTGAGGACAGTGGAGGTTAATGGGTTCTGTGATGAGTGCTATATCTATCTTAATAGTTGGGTCTTGGTTCTTATGATATAGATTAGGGGTGCGGAAGAAGAAATGTAGTTTTTATGCCTGGTGCGGTAAATTGACTATGGAGTGCTATACTCTGGGATTGGTTTATCGTTTTTGAATTGAATGAAGGTTGAGAATAGGGAGTATTTTGTTTTCGAGGAAGCTGGGGTGGAAGCAGATGTGATGCTTTATGCGGAGGGGAGTTATTGCTAACTTCTAGTTTCGATCTATTCATGCTTGATTAATTAGAGGTATACATAACTTATTGGCTTTTGGCTGAGGTTGTTATTCACTATTGCTTTCGAGATTCTCAGTAGATTATGAATATGAATTTACCTTTCATTCCAGTGGTTTATACATCTGTGCTTTGCACTGGATAGGATATAACGTTCGGGAGGATGGTGGAGTTGAGGGATTCTTTCTGTAAGTGGAGGTCATAGTCACTTATAGTGGATTACATGTTTCAAGGGAGGCAGGGGGGGGGGGTTTTGACTGTGTTTATGAAATATGTATATATTATATATGTATTATTTGTCGTTTTTTGGGTTGAACTGATAGAGGTGTCTCTGGGGTGAAGATAGAAACATGGGAGTGATATTGCTTTTTAGATTTGAGTGTTGGTGTGTTTGGATAAGAAAATTTGGTTTGCATTTAGTTAGATGAGTTTTGTTGGGTTTCTATGAGGTTTTCTGAATGCTTGGGTGGGAGACAGCGGTGGTTGCAGTGGTGTCAGTGATATTTTATAGATTTTTATAATACGTAGGGTTTTCTGGTGGGAAAGAATGTTAGGGTGATGCTTTGGAGAACAAGGAAGTAACATGTTTTATTGGACCGTGGTCTTCTTGTAGATGAATCGTTAAGCGGGTCTGTTGTTTGTTTTGGTATCCATTAATGGCTTTTTCTGGCAGGGGATTGTTGCATTTGTCTATTGTCTTAGTTGTTTATTTTTGTGGGTTGTGAGCATAATGAATTAGAGCGTTTTCTTGTGTGTATATCTTTATAGATTTTTCAGTAATTTACGAATCATTATTTTGGTGATGAGTTTTTTGCTTCATATTGAGTGAATTTGTTGATTACATTAGTCTGTTCTATTTTCTTTCGGTTTAGGAATTTATTTTGTTAGTTCTAAAGTTGGGTGATTTTGTGTGATGTGGAGTCTATAATTTAAATTATTATTATTATTTTATTATATTTTTTTTATTAATTAATTCTTTTATTATTAATTATTATGTTAACATGGTTTTTAGGATATTTGATGTTTACTGATGAAATGATAAATTAGTGGTTGTTATCTGATATGAAGTTGTGTAGCTTTGGGAGGATTGGAGGAGTTGATATTTGATAGGTTAAGGGTGATGGGTTGTTTGAACTGCAGGGATTGTGTATTATGTTAAGGAGATTATTTGTATTGTTTGAGAGGGGCGTGATTAAGGGTTGGATTGTTGAGACAGGTGTTTAGTGTAGAGCATGTGTAGATAAATTTTTTATTTTGAAGAACTAAGAGGAGAGAGGAATTAATTTAGGTTATATGGATTGAGCAGGCGTATGTGTGATTATATAGGGATGTTGTTGGTGTTAAGATACTGGTTTGTGATAATTTTGAATGGAATTAAGGTTTTAGTTGTGATCGAGGTGTGTAAATACGGGAGTGGAGAAGAATGTTTTTTATTGCTATGAGATGCTGATAGATTATGTTTATGGGTTATTTAATTTGTATATGTTGGTGATGAAGATTTAGGAGGTTGAGGGGAGGGTTAGACTGTTGGAAGTGATTCGGTTGTGTTTGGTGAATCTGAGGAGTTTGAGAAGATTGATAGTGTGTGAAGGAGGACTTGAAGTATATGTATAGGAGCAGAGTGATGGTATAAGTGAGTAGAGTTGATTGTTTCTGGTGTGTTGAATTTGGTGAGCGTGGGGGAGGTTTTTTTATTAGCTTATTATTTATTTTATTATTTTCTATCTATTATTTTTAAATTTTTTATTCTTAAATATTGTATTATCTTACAGTTATTTAAATGATATTTTATTAATGGTATTCTTTTGATGTATAAAAAAGATCATTTAAATATCATAAAGTATGCATGTTTTATTGTTTAAAATTTTGTATTGAATTATATCATTGCAAATTGTTTTGACAGATATTATATATTTATCTATTTATATTTTATTTTTTATTTATTATATTCATATTCAAATTATTATTTATATTATATTTTATATTATTAGTGTTTGGTTACACTTTTGGGGTGAACGAAACGTATCAATTTTTTTTATGAGATAGATAGAATTTTTGAGTCAGATGACTTTTTTATGGTGGAAAAAACAAATATCTAATAAAATGGCACACTTATTATTATAGCTATTATTATATTTTATATTATTTAATATATATTATAATATTTATAATATATAATATATTATATATATCTGACACGTTATAACACAAAGATGACATAAGATGTTAGATATTGAGAAAAAGCAGGAATAATAGAAAATAAGAGAAAGTTTAAGAAAGAGTATTAAAATTTAGATAAATGTGAAATAAGAAACTTAGAAGCAAAAGTTAGAAGTATTCTTCAAATTAAATGAGAACCTTAGAAAAAAATTTGCATTTTGCCCCAAACGCTCTGATAAGATTTGATTTGATTAGATCTGTAATGTAGAATTATAAGTTGATCGGATAATGAGGATATTATACATTGTAAGAGTATGCAAGATCTTGAGATGAAAATAACAAAAAAGAGAGATATTTAAGTAGACGGTGGGACTAAAAGGTGTTCTAGATAGAATAGTTGCTAGCGAGTGTGGAGTGTTAAATATTAGGGGTCTTAAGTTTTTAGATGTTTATTTTTTCTTTTATAGTTAATATGTGTGGTTGATGGATTTAAATTTCTAATAAAGAGATTTGTTATAAATATATAAAGTATACTTTTATGGTTCTTTTTTTTTTCGTAGTTCGTAGACTAAGTTTCTGTGTAACGTGATTTTTTTTTTGAAATTTATTACATTGCATGAGTATTTGATGTTGAGGTTTTTGTGAGGTTCTAAACTCGTAGTTTGGAAAGTTTTGAGTTTTCTTGTCATGTTGGACAAGTTTTTTGTTCTAGCTGCAGGTGGAAAAATTCGATGATTGAGAGAGGGGAAGCATGATCATAGGGTGAGGAGTTTTTATACTTTGTTCGATAATGTCAATTTTTGCTAGATTTGGATAAGTATGAACTAATTTTAGTTTTTACGATTAATTCTGTTTGGAATGATATCCTTATATTATATATTATTATATTATATATTATTATATATATATATATATATTAATATATTTATATTTATATTATTATATCTTATATTTATGGTATATTATATATATTATATTATATTATATATATTATATTATATTATATTTATTATATTATATAAATATTTTATATATCTAAATTCTATGTGTGTGTATATATTATTATTGTTATTATATCTATTATATTATATATATATATTTTTATTTCTATATTTATATTATATATATTATTATATTTTATATTTATTATATATTATATATATATATTATATATTATTTATATTATATATTTTTATATATATATATATATTTATATATATATAATTTTATTATATATATATATATTATTTGGTATATATATATATATTCTTATATATATATTATATTATTTTATTATATTTATAGTTATATATATTAATATATATCTTATTATTTATATATTATTATATATATTATATATATTTTATTATATCTTATATATATAATATATTTAATATTTATATATACATATATTTATATTATATATTTTATATATATATATATATATATTATATTATATTAGTATATTATATTAATATATTATCTCCCTGATATAATTCAATGTTGAATAAGCTAAGTAAACATTAATTTTGGAATAGCGAATTTAAGGAGGGGTTTTTATTTTTTTTTTATTTTTTATTTTTTTTGGATTTATTCGTGGAAATTTTTAAATTTTTTTTAGGGGTGAGTGAGGGGAAGAGGGGGGGATATGGTGTACTAGCGGGAGGGAGAGACAGATCTGAATCTTGCGGTTTAATATGGTATTTATTAGTAATACAAAGGGAGTCTATTATTTTTTTTTACATAGGATCATAGGGTAACGAAGAGGAGGAGTCGGGGTTTTCTGTAAGGTGGCGAGGGGGAATTTGTCATTTTTGTACGTCAGTGAAGTAATGAAGGATTTTTTTTATATCGAGAATGAAAAAAAAAAAAAAAATTTTAATTAAATTTAAATTTTCGTGATTACTATATTATTTGCTTTTACTGTATTTATGGTTATTGAGTTATGATGTCGCTTAGATCCTGAAAATATTTATATTATTTTTATACTATTACTTTATATCTATTTTATTTATATTATGTTTTGGTGCATTATACTTAAGATATGAATATGGTACTATTACATAAATTTATTATTATATATTATATTTTTTATATTTATATTTTTATTATGTTTTATTATCTCTTATTTTTTTGTTTCTGTTTTCAGATTTGTTTGAGTCATCTTAGGATGATGATTTGAATAATTATTATCAGAAGAGTAAATATTTATTATTGAAAATCGATAGTTAAAAAATGAGATGGGATGTTTTATTGAGAGAGTTGTAAGAAATTATCGAGTGTTATCAATAGTAGAGCATGACAGTATTCTAAGTAGAATGATATTTATGCTCTTATTGATCTTTTTTGGTTTGTAAAAAGAAAGTAGTTTTGGAATGTTTATGACGTGTGCACAGCGTTTTGCATGAGAGCGTTGACGTGATAAAATAAATTTGAAGAGTTTTTTTTGTGTTTGTTCTTTGTGGAACCGATTTTGGTGTTTTCATTGCAATGTCAGTATTGGTGGTACGTTTTTTTTATTCAATTCACTTAAATTTAGGTTTTTTTTATTATTTTTTTTGTTAATAGTCTGAATTTGAAAGGAGTTTTTTTTTATTTTATTTTTATTTTTTTCTTTTTTGGGGAATGTTCCCTAGTTTAATATTACAACAGAAACTTTGATGAGGTTTCTCTCTTTAATTAATTAAATAATAATCATAGAATAAGTAATAATATAGTTATTTATATATATTAGTTATACAATAGTTATAATAGTATATTTATAATAATTTATTAATATAGATTTATAATATTAATACATATCTAATTAATAAGAAATATCATATCTTTAAATAGAAATTTCCATCTATAAAAAAATCATAATAAAATATTAATTGAGTACAGTGTATTAATTGATAGTTATATAGCTTATTCATATATTTGATTAATATATATATATAGAATTTATTTTTTAAAAGTTTGTTGCTGTATTTAAAGATGATTTCACATTGAACTTTTTTTTATATATTTTCACATATTTCCTAAGATGATTTTATTTTTTTTTATTATGACGTTTACATCATTGGTCTTATTACTATTATTTTTTATTTAATTTATTCCTTCTTTCTTTCTTTTTTTTTTTTTATTTTCTATTTTTTTCTTTTTTTTTTTTTTTTTTTTTATTTTTTTTTATTTTTTTTTTTTTTGTTTTTTTTCTTTTTTAATAATTTTTTATTTTTATTATTATTATTTTATTTATTTATATTTTGTTTATCATTTTTTTTATTTATTATTATTCTTTTTTCATAACATGATATTATTACTTATTATTATATTTTATTATTTATTATTTTTTTTATTTTATTATTATTATTATTATATTATTATTTTATTTTGTACTTTTATAGGGTTGATAGACTAGGATGGAGTAGGTACAGATGTTCATCAGCTATGATAGTTGTAGACAAGCGCAGGTTTTTAAAAAAACATTTATTTATTTTATATTTGTTACAAGTATATATTATTATGTATATAATTATATTATTTATTCTATCTATATCTATATTTCATATATATATTTATTACTTCTATAGATTTTATATTATTATATATTTATATATTATTATTAATTATATATATATATATATTTAATATATTTATATTTATATATATATATTATTATTATTATATTTTTTAGTTATATTATTATATATATTATATATATATCTATTTATTATACTATATATATATATATATATATTGCTTTGGTAGGTATATTATTATATATTTAAAAAGGGTGTTAGTATTTTGCTAATTTTACATAGTTTGTTTAATAAGCCAGAATTTAGTTTAGATTTATGTAAGGTTTGATAGTTTTAGAGTAATTTTCAAAAGATTGTCTATGATGAGTCATGGTTCTTTTTTATTTTAATTAACGTCTGTTAAATGCAGCATTTTATTGAACCAGATCTCGGTTTTGTCTTTCAATTATTTAAAAGGTTCATAGTTGTGGTGATCCTAAGCCTGCTAGAGTTAAAGGGAGATTTTTAGACACTTAAAGTTAAGATCATTATTATTCAGTGATAGAAAGAGTCATCGATTTAATGACGTGATGTGGACTGTCAGATTGTATTTGCTTGAGTAAGTTTATTTTAGGTGCTGAGAGTATAGAT